>CAJQUN010000589.1:0-301165 GCA_907163345.1 Haberlea rhodopensis | reverse complement strand
GCACTGATCGATCGGAACAAAATCTCGATCGATCGAGGCAAAAGGTTTAAAGGCTGAAGTGAGTGCCCAGATCGATCGAAACTCTTTTCGATCGATCGATAGGTTATCTCTTCCATATCAGTCCAGATCATATCAGAGAGGGGAGAGAGCCGATTTTATCACCCTACAACCCTAGTAGCCGCCGCCAAGAAGAATCCAGGGAAAAGCCATCTTCCTCCGGTCTTCGTCCAAGCTTGAGCGAGCCATTTCCGGAGTGCAAGGAAGGAGCAAGAGAAGAGATTACGGTGCAACGCACGGATTCGTTCCAGCATTTATCGTATTTCTAAACTCGAATTTATTTGATTTTCATTTTAATTGGATGTTTTTTGAGGTTGAGAAACAATTAAACGTCTTATTGATTTGTTTTGAATTGAATTGAGTTTATTTTATCGAGTTTGAGTATAATTGTGTTTGATTTATTGATTCGGATGTGTTTGAGTGGATTGAATTCTTATGTTCATGAATTAAATGCTTATTAAGTTCAAGGCCTAGCTAACTTTGATTAATTCTATGAGTTATAACCGAGATCGACATTAATTCATGATGTATGTTTAATAATGAGATTGAGAGATAAAATCACATACGTGAGCACTTTGAATCGAGAGATTTAGAGTAACGAGGTTTTGAAGATTTATGCAATATCAGATTAGTAAATAAGTGAACGAGAGTTACTTGTTCTAATTTGATATTAGTTTCTATACAGCTCGAGAGAGTGTATTGAATAATAACGAAACCTTTCACCTTAAGAATCAATTGTTTGGTAATTGCCTATTCAAACGAATCTTTGAAGATAACATAGTTGAACAAAGAGCTAGATAAATTTCTCGAGCGAAATTCCTTTGCATATCCGGAAGCAATTCATTTTATTTATTCTTGTTTTTTATTTGGATTCATTAGATTTAATTTTGCATTAGTTAATCTCCCCCCCATTTTAATCGTAGGCTAAATATAATTTACTAGTTTATTTGGTATACGTTAGTCCTTGTGGATTCGACAACCCTTACTTTCATTGAACTATACTAAAACTTGACACCGTGCACTTGCGGTAGTATCGCGTCACACTCTGAAATCAATTTTTGTTTAAAAATAACGCGGTCAAGTTTTTGGCGCCGTTACCGGGGACTAATCTGTATAATATCATACGAGATTAGTTAATTGTAATTTAGCCAATTTGTATTATTTTGTTTTTATTTTTCTTTTTCGTTTTAGTTAGTTGTTCTTGTTTTTGATTCTGTATTTTTGTTGTTGTCTCCTTTTGTCTGATCCAGTACAGGAACCATTTCTCTAGTGCATGCTCAGAAGAGAGGAGCCCATTCTCGAGCCATTTGATCCTGAAATAGAGAGAACTCTACTTAGAAGACTACGAGAAGCTCGAGCAATGGCCGACAATAATGATGCACAGAACCCGAGATCGATTATGGACTTTGCACAGCCAGTGTTTCATGGATCTTTATCCAGTATTACTAGGCCGACAATCCAGGCGAATAACTTCGAGATCAAGCCTACAATTATCCAAATGATACAGCACTCTGTAATGTTTGGGGGGGAGCTGCCACGGACGATCCAAACACTCACATCTCCAACTTCTTGGAGATCTGTGACACGGTTTAAGCATAATGGCGTCTTCGACGACGCCATCAGTTAAGGCTCCTTCCCTTTTTCAATTGACAGACAAAGCTAAATCCTGGTTGAATTCATTACCTGCAGGATCGATTACAACGTGGGAAGGGATGACAAAAGCTTTCTTATTGAAGTACTTTCCTCCCTCCAAGACTGCAAAGATGCGGAACGATATCACTACGTTTGGGCAATTCGACCCCGAGAGTTTATACGAGGCGTAGGATCGTTTCAAAGATTTATTGAGGAGATGCCCACATCACGGTCTACCCATCTGGCTGCAGGTGCAGACTTTTTACAATGGTTTGTTTTCTACTAACCAATCTATGATAGATGCAGCATCTGGGGGATCGATCATGCGGAAGACACCGGAAGAAGCATATGACTTATTGGAGGAAATGGCGTCCAATAGCTATCAGTGGCAATCGGAAAGGAACACGCCACAGAAACCAATAGGAGTCCATCAAGTGGATGAGATTACTGCTAGTTTGGCTCAGTTGGAAGCTATGAACCGGAAGATAGATAGCATGGGTGCAGCAGTGATGCAAGCTCAAGCTATCTTCTGTGATTTATGTGGAGGCGGTCATCCGAGCATTGAGTGCCAAGCTGGTAACCCATTCATGCAAACTAATGAAGTGGTGAATTTTGTAGGTAACAAGCATCCCAACAATCCGTACTCGAACTCATACAACCCGGGGTGGAGGAATCACAACAATTTTAGGTGGACCAACAAAGAGAATGTGTTAAATCCACAGCTACAACCGGGAGGGTTGAATAAGCTGAGTATGGAAGAGCTAATAGCCAAGTTCATAGCGTCAACTGAAACCAGGATGACGACTCAGGATGCATCCATAAAGAACTTGGAAGTGCAAGTGGGGCAACTCGCATCATTAATATCCGGATGAACGCAGGGCATGATACCAATTGGGACAGTGAAGAGTCAAAACGAGCAAGCAAAGGCCATTGAGTTAAGGAGTGGAAAAGAGCTAAGACCGCAAGCTGAAGCAGAAGAGAGTCATGGAGAGACATCTGAAGGCAAGGATAAGACTAAGGAAAAGGCGACGGAGAAAGGTAAGAATTCCAACACTACACCGATCACGCACACTGATAGAATAGTAATTCCTCCCCCATTTCCCGCAGCATTAAAAAAGGCTAAGATGGACGCAGAATTTGGTAAGTTTCTTGAAGTATTTAAGAAACTAAATATTAATATTCCATTCGCTGATGCTTTACTTCAGATGCCTAGTTATGCTAAGTTTTTGAAGGAAATTTTGTCAAATAAGCGAAAGTTGGGTGAATATGAAACAGTAAGCTTGACGGAAGAGTGCTCAGCAATTGTGCAAAATAAAATGCCTCCAAAGTTAAAAGACCCAGGGAGTTTTACTATACCTTGCACCATAGGATCAGTATCTTTTACAAAGTCATTATGTGATTTGGGTGCAAGTATAAATTTGATGCCATTCTCTATTTTCAGGAAGTTGGGGCTAGGTGATCCGAAACCTACTAAGGTTTCACTACAATTAGCAGATCGATCCATCACATACCCCAGGGGTATCATTGAAGACGTATTAGTCAAAGTGGATAAATTCATCTTTCCCGTTGATTTTCTGCTGCTAGATATGGAAGCAGATTCAGAGACACCACTGATTTTGGGTCGACCATTCTTAGCAACGGGAAAAGCAATCATCGATGTTCAACAAGGGAAGTTGATCCTCCGAGTAGGGGAGGATCAAGTTACTTTTAATATTTTTTAAAGCACTTCAACACCCACACGACGAACACATGTGTTTCAATGTAGATATTATTGATGTTCTGACAGGTGAGGTGTTGCAAGACACATTCAGGGATAACATGGAAGCATGCTTAGTAGTTGCTGATAAGCAACATTGCGAGGAAGACATCAAGAGTATAGCTTATATGAACAACACCAGTCCTTACATGAAACGAGCCACTGAGAATCTTGGAGAGTTGGGAAAAAGGGATATTAAACCTCAAAAGCCATCAATTGAAAAGTCACCTACTCTCGAGCTCAAACCTCTTCCATCACATCTCAAGTATATTTTCTTAGATGCTGAAAATTCTTTACCAATTATTATTTCTTCATCTTTGACAGGTGATAATGAGGAAAAGCTTGTGAAAGTCCTTCAAGAGCACAAGAAAGCATTTGGATGGAAGATATCAGATATTAAAGGAATTAGCCCATCGGTCTGCATGCATAAAATTCTTATGGAGGACACATTCAAGGCCGTGATCCAACCACAACGTCGTCTTAATCCAAAATGCAAGAGGTAGTAAAAGCTGAGATTATCAAGCTAATGGACTCAGGTATTATCTATCCTATCTCTGATAGCTCATGGGTGTTGGGATATGCCCTAAGACATTTCATTAGATGATTGTTTATGACATACAATGTAATATGATTTTCTAAATGGCAATTCATTATTATATATTATTCTTTTAACTGTGCAATGTGAATTAATATATATGTTAATGTCCTTAGAATAATATTGTATTATTCTTAAAGATGTCCCTAGTCAAGTATTATCATGAAAGGGATAATGATAATACGTAGAGACTAGTATGTGTTGATCGATGAATTGTTCATTGATATGAGATATCAAATCAACATATGGGTACATGTTAGAGAACGATGTACTGGACAGACCCACCATGAGAATGCAACATGGATAGTTATATGATCGTCATATGCAATTCTCATAGTGATAATAATGTATGTAATCCTTACGACTTGTGATCATCAGAGATCCCAACATAAGGAGTTATGTATCTTGATATCGTCAAACGTTACCCGTAACAGGGTAATCTATAAAGGCAGCTATTGGATACACTACGAATTATGTAGAGGGATGTTGACTGATCGAGATAGGATTTGTCCCTCCTATATAACAGGAGATGTGTTTGGCCCTTGATCAAGTGAGAACTAAAATGCATGGCCATGCTCGAATGAGTCGATATGAGATATCGAGCTTATTCGTTTATTCTAGTTCTACTTGGGGATCAAGAAATAAAGATTGGATATACGAGTATGACTATTCCATGACTCGTGTTCAATCTAAACACAAAGGACAAAGGGATTAAGTTACATGGTTAATATTATCACAAGTTCTAAAGGTTATGTCGAGTCATTGACATTCTTGTAATTCGGGTAGCCTCGATGTGTTGCTAGACACCGCTCCTTGCTTGTAACGTAAAATGAGATTTTATGTCACTGCCAACATTACAAGATCCTATCGGGTCGCACAAAAGATTAAATCGATAATGGGAAATTAAATTCATTGGATGAATTAAATAATTAAGAAGAGTCTTAATTACTAATTATAAGGATTAAATTAAAATCATGGGCTTAAGCCCATGAGGCTTTATGAAAGCCTTTAATTAATCATATATAATTTGTTAACAAGGTGTTTAATTAGATTAACACTTCATAACACAAACCTAGCACCAAAACCTCTCGGCCGCCGTTCACCTTGCTCTCACGGTTTTCCTTCATAACCGAAGTGAGTTGTGTGATTCCGGCGACCATTCTTGATTGTGAATCGAGTGATTTTTGGTTCCGGTTTAAGAACTAGTCTAGCAACTTGTTCTTAAACTATCCCTTTGTTCGATTTGATCGTGTGGATACCGTTGAGGCAAAGCTAGACAAGTTTTGCTAGTGACTCGGAGGAGGCGTTGGACGTGGTGCAGCTCCGTGGAATCGGCTCAAACACGCTACAAGGGTGAGATACTTGTTATTCCTTTATCCGATATGAAATCCTATGTATAGATCTGCTGGTTAGTAATCCAAAAAAAAAAAATTTATTCCGCTGCGTTGTATGCTCTTGGATTACTTACAGTGGTATCAGAGCCAGGTTCAAGGCTCATATCGGATTTATGTGGTTAAATAGTTTAATCATATTAGAATTAATATTGCATGCTATTTAAAATTGTATATAATCATATATGATATGATTAAATTGAGTTTGTGAAAATCATCGTATAATTATATTTGATATAATTGGCGAATAATTGTATACGATACACGAAAGCGTAAAATCGAGGTGTTAGCTCATGCATGGCTCACGGCCGCAGCCACCGAAGGGCTAGGGTTTCGAACCCTAGTCACCATGGCTCACGGCCGACGCCACCAAAGGGCTAGGGTTTCGAACCCTAGTCATCATGGCTCACGGCCGCCGCATGTTGCTAGGGTTTCGAACCCATTGGCTCGTTGCATGGCCAAGCAGCCGCGGCTTAAGGGCTAGGGTTCGGACCCTGGCTCGAGCATGGGCCGAGCCGCCGCAAAAATTAGGGTTTTTGAACCCATTGGCTCGTGACGGCTAACTCATGACGGCTAGGGTTTCGAACCCTAGCAGCCGTGCATGGGCTCGCCGCCGCCGCTCGAGCATGGCTCAGCCATGGGCTAGGGTTTCGAACCCTAGGCCCATTAATGGTCAAGCCGTGTGCTTTGTGGTTCGAACCATGGTGGTTCGTGTTTTAGTCGTTTTAGTCCGTGGCATGTGATGTCCCGAGCGTACGATATTTTTCAAAATTCTATTTTACAGTTTTAATTAGAATTAAATTTAAAATGTTTAGAATTTAATTAATTAAATGTTAATGCATGCTTTATGTGTTGTTTGAGCATGGTGCGTGGTTATAGCCCTTTTGACCTATTAGATAGGATTTGTGGATGTTTGTACTTTATAAGACGACCTGCGAGTCGTGCCTTCTCTATTTTATTCTAAATGTTATCCCTCCCCTATGTTCCCCTCGAATGTGAATCGAGGAATTCTATATCTTGTAAATAGTGTAGTTTATTTTATTGATGGTGATCAATGAAGATGGAGCATCGTACCGGGATGAAGAGGCCATTCACAAATTGGAGCCAAAGGAAGGTGCTTGTGAAGTTACCTTAGGTTGACTCTTAGGATTTTCTCATTGGCTTGAGAAAATTGTTAGTAGGGGCTATAACCATGTCACGTTTAATTATGTATGTTGATGCATGATTTATCTTATGTTTTAGTATGATAATTGTATTACACATATATGTAGATATGTATTCAACTATATGTAGTGGACATATTTTAAATTATCAAACTAATCATGAGATCAATAAATCCCTCTAAAATATTAAGTTTTAGATGCCTTCCAAAATAAAAAGTACTCGTCAATAACTTCGATTGTACATGTGTGGGTTTGCCAAAGCAAAGCACCGTGGCAATCTTAGTAAGGCGCGAAAGGATAAATGTGATATCCGTTATACTTAAAATTGGGTACGACTTAACTAAGTTATCTCAATAGGATTGGGAACTTAGAGGCATGGGTTGGATTATAATTCATTTGATGAATTGAACAAAGTGTTGTTCGTCCAACTATCCAAGAATTACATGTGATGTAATTGACAAAGTGTTGTCTACCTAAATAACCGAGTCTTGGGCGATTAGCCAAAGCTAACTCAAGATTAGGCGAAATATGGATCTTGGCCCACTAAAGGTTTCGAGGGTTGATATTTTTTTAAACAAAATAGTGGGAGCATCATTTAATATAAGACCATGTTAAATGATTAAATCATAAACTTATTTTGCATATTTATATTGTAGATATCCATGGCAACTAACAACGTTACTAGCACTTATCACTGCGGTCGGTCCTTGAGAAGGACAAATTAAATGGGACGAATTTCCTAGACTGGCATAGGAACTTGAGGATAGTCCTCAAACAAGAAAAGAAACAATATGTCCTAGAGGAACCCTTACCCGCTGAGGAACCTCCCCTAACGGCTACAAGAGCTGATAAAGATGCTTACAAGAAGCATCAAAGTGACGCACTTGATGTTGGGTGCCTTATGCTTGCAACCATGAACTCTGAGCTTCAGAAGCAACATGAGGAAATGGAGGCGTTTGATATGATCGAGCACCTTAAGCAATTGTACCAACAGCAAGCAAGACAAGAGAGGTATGACGTCTCTAAGGCATTATTTCAGTGCAGGATGGTAGAGGGAAGCCTAGTTGGAACTCATGTGCTCAAAATGATTGGGTACATTGAGAATCTGGACAAGCTGGGTTTTCCATTGGACCAAGAGTTGGCCACCGATGTGATCTTGCAATCGTTGCCTGAGAGCTTCAGTCAATTTGTAGTAAATTACAATATGACTGACATGGAAAAGACTCTACCACAAATGCTTGGTATGTTGAGAACATATGAAGCAAATACAAAGAAGACTAAGGCCACAAATGTTCTTATTGTGAATAAGGGCAAAGGGAGGGCCAAAGCTAAAGGCAACAAGAAAGCAAAGAAGGTCTTTGTTAAATCTAAGCCAAAGTCTTATGCACTAAAGCCAAAAGGGGGGATAGCGAAGGAAGGGAACTGTTTCCATTGCGGTGAGACCGGCCATTGGAAAAGAAACTGCAAAGTATATCTGGAGGATCTAAAGAAAGGAAGTGTGACTTCCGCTTCAGGTATTTTTGTTATAGAAGTCAATTTATCTACTTCTTCATCATGGGTATTAGATACTGGATGTGGATCTCACATTTGTGTAAATGTGCAGGATCTAAAAAGGAGTAGGACGTTGGCGAAAGGTGAAGTTGATCTCCGAGTTGGAAATGGAGCAAGAGTTGCTGCATTAGCTATAGGAGATTATCATTTAGCTTTACCTTCTGGTTTATCATTGATTTTAAAAGACTGTTATTTTGTGCCATTATTACTAAAAACATAATTTCTATTTCTTGTTTAGACAAGTATGGTTTTTCATTTATAATAAAGGACAACTGTTGTTCTATTTATTTAAATGATATGTTTTATGCTAGTGCACAAATGGTGAATGGTCTTTATGTATTAAATCTTGATATGCCTATCTATAACATAAATACTAAAAGGATTAAAAATAATGATTATAATCCGACTTATCTCTGGCATTGTCGCTTGGGCCACATAAACGAGAACCGCATATCTAAACTTCATAAGGATGGAGTATTAGATTCATTTGATTTTGAATCATATGAAACATGCGAATCTTGTTTAATGGGCAAGATGACTAAAGCCCCTTTCAAGGGACATGTTGAAAGGGCAAATATTTTATTGGGACTAATACATAGTGATGTATGTGGACCAATAAGTACACAAGCTAGAGGTGGTTTTCAATACTTCGTTACATTTACTGATGACCTCAGTAGATATGGGTATGTGTACCTAATGAAGCATAAGCATGAAACCTTTGAAAAGTTCAAAGATTTCAAGAATGAAGTACAAAATCAACTTGGCAAGAGTATCAAAATCCTTCGATCAGATCGAGGAGGTGAATACTTAAGCCAAGAGTATCATGACTATCTAAAGAAGTGTGGAATAGTCCCACAACTCACTCCTCCGTATACTCCACAATGGAATGGTGTATCCGAGAGGAGAAATCGAACCTTGTTGGACATGGTTAGATCAATGATGAGTCATGCAGATCTTCCGATATCGTTTTGGGGACACGCTCTAGAAACAGCGATTTTCTTACTGAACCGTGTTCCATCTAAATCAGTAGAAAAGACACCATATGAGATATGGACTGGGAAGCGTCCTAGTATGTCTTTTATGAAGATTTGGGGTTGTGAGGCTTTCGTTAGACGTCACGCCACTAACAAACTTGGACCCAAATCTGATAAGTGTTTATTTGTGGGGTATCCTAAGGAAACGAAAGGATACTATTTCTATTATCCCACCGAGAACAAAGTAGTTGGTGCTCGGACTGGTGTATTTCTTGAAAGAGAATTTATTTCTAGAAAAACCAGTGGGAGAAAAATAGAACTTAGTGAAGTTCAACCACAAGAAAACACTGAACCTGAGATTGAGATGGAAACAGAGCAGGCTCCGCAAGCTGTTGTGGAAGAAGCACCTGCTCAAGAGACACAAGCCCAGCGTAGGTCTGTAAGAGAACACCGGGAGCCACAGAGATATGGATTTCTTGTGACTCAACAAGGTGACTTATTACTTATTGATGAGGATGAGCCGTCATCTTATCAACAAGCTATAATGGGCAATGATTCTGAGAAATGGCAAGAGGCCATGAAATCTGAGATGGAATCCATGTATGCAAACCAAGTATGGACTTTGGTTGATCCACCTGAAGGGGTACGACCCATAGGGTGCAAATGGATTTTCAAGAAAAAGACCGATATGGATGGTAACGTACAAACCTATAAAGGTCGGCTGGTTGCAAAAGGATTCAAACAAATTCATGGTATTGACTATGATGAAACCTTTTCACCAGTGGCCATGGTTAAATCCATAAGGATCTTACTTGCAATAGCTGCATTTCATGATTATGAAATCTGGCAGATGGATGTCAAAACAGCTTTCCTTAATGGAAATCTGCTCGAGGATGTGTACATGACACAGCCCGAGGGTTTTGTCGATCCAAAGGATGCTGGAAAGATATGCAAGCTACAACGATCCATTTATGGATTGAAGCAAGCTTCTCGGAGTTGGAATCTTCGTTTTGATGATGCAATCAAAGAGTTTGGTTTTATCAAAAATGAAGATGAACCTTGTGTCTACAAGAAGGTCAGTGGGAGCGTAATCATTTTCCTAGTGTTGTATGTAGATGACATACTTCTTATTGGAAATGATATCCCTGCCTTGCAATCTGTAAAGATTTGGCTAGGGAACTGCTTTTCGATGAAAGACTTAGGAGAAGCCACCTATGTATTAGGAATCAAGATCTATAGAGATAGATCGAGAAAGCTTCTTGGTCTAAGTCAAAGTACATACATAGACAAGGTGCTTAAAAGGTTTAGCATGCAAGAATCCAAGAAAGGATTCGTGCCTATGACACATGGTATTTATCTCTCGAAGGAACAGTGTCCTTCAACACCAGATGAGAGACAACGCATGAGTAAGATTCCATACGCGTCAGCTATTGGATCTATCATGTATGCCATGATATGTACTCGTCCCGATGTATCGTATGCTTTGAGCATGACGAGCAGATATCAAGTTGATCCGGGTGAAGGTCACTAGATTGCTGTCAAGAACATCCTGAAGTACTTGAGAAGGACTAAGGATACATTCTTGATTTATGGAGGTGAGGAAGAGCTCAATGTAATGGGTTACACTGATGCAAGCTTCCAAACCGACAAAGATGATTTTCGATCGCAATCTGGATATGTGTATTGCCTTAATGGAGGTGCTGTGAGCTGGAAGAGTTCAAAGCAAGAAACAGTAGCCGATTCTACAACGGAAGCTGAGTATATTGCTGCCTCGGATGCAGCAAAGGAAGCTGTTTGGATGAGGAAGTTCATTTCTGAACTTGGAGTGGTGCCTAGCATTGAAGATCCGATAGAACTCTATTGTGACAACAATGGAGCGATCGCATTGGCTAAGGAACCAAGATCTCACCAAAGATCCAAGCACATACTTAGGCGTTTCCATTTCATTCGAGAAATCGTTGAAAGGGGAGATGTTAAAATATGCAAAGTACCAACAGATGATAATGTATCTGACCCATTGACGAAGCCACTGTCACAGCAGAAGCATGATCGTCATACTAGATCTCTAGGCATTAGGTATATGTCTGAGTGGTCTTAGTGCAAGTGGGAGATTTGTTGGGATATGCCCTAAGACATTTCATTAGATGATTGTTTATGACATACAATGTACTATGATTTTATAAATGGCAATTCATTATTATATATTATTCTTTTAACTGTGCAATGTGAATTAATATATATGTTAATATCCTTAGAATAATATTGTATTATTCTTAAAGATGTCCCTAGTCAAGTATTATCATGAAAGGGATAATGATAATACGTAGAGACTAGTATGTGTTGATCGATGAATTGTTCATTGATATGAGATATCAAATCAACATATGGGTACATGTTAGAGAACGATGTACTGGACAGACCCACCATGAGAATGCAACATGGATAGTTATATGATCGTCATATGCAATTCTCATAGTGATAATAATGTATGTAATCCTTACGACTTGTGATCATCAGAGATCCCAACATAAGGAGTTATGTATCTTGATATCGTCAAATGTTACCCGTAACAGGGTAATCTATAAAGGTAACTATTGGATACACTACGAATTATGTAGAGGGATGTTGACTGATCGAGATAGGATTTGTCCCTCCTATATAACAGAAGATGTGTTTGGCCCTTGATCAAGTGAGAACTAAAATGCATGGCCATGCTCGAATGAGTCGATATGAGATATCGAGCTTATTCGTTTATTCTAGTTCTACTTGGGGATCAAGAAATAAAGATTGGATATACGAGTATGACTATTCCATGACTCGTGTTCAATCTAAACACAAAGGACAAAGGGATTAAGTTACATGGTTAATATTATCACAAGTTCTAAAGGTTATGTCGAGTCATTGACATTCTTGTAATTTGGGTAGCCTCGATGTGTTGCTAGACACCGCTCCTTGCTTGTAACGTAAAATGAGATTTTATGTCACTGCCAACATTACAAGATCCTATCGGGTCGCACAAAAGATTAAATCGATAATGGAAAATTAAATTCATTGGATGAATTAAATAATTAAGAAGAGTCTTAATTACTAATTATAAGGATTAAATTAAAATCATGGGCTTAAGCCCATGAGGCTTTATGAAAGCCTTTAGTTAATCATATATAATTTGTTAACAAGGTGTTTAATTAGATTAACACTTCATAACACAAACCTAGCACCAAAACCTCTCGGCCGCCGTTCACCTTGCTCTCACGGTTTTCCTTCATAACCGAAGTGAGTTGTGTGATTCCGGCGACCATTCTTGATTGTGAATCGAGTGATTTTTGGTTCCGGTTTAAGAACTAGTCTAGCAACTTGTTCTTAAACTATCCCTTTGTTCGATTTGATCGTGTGGATGCCGTTGAGGCAAAGCTAGACAAGTTTTGCTAGTGACTCGGAGGAGGCGTTGGACGTGGTGCAGCTCCGTGGAATCGGCTCAAACACGCTACAAGGGTGAGACACTTGTTATTCCTTTATCCGATATGAAATCCTATGTATAGATCTGCTGGTTAGTAATCCAAAAAAAAAAAATTTATTCCGCTACGTTGTATGCTCTTGGATTACTTACAATGGGTAAGTCATATTCAATGTGTACCAAAGAAAGGGGGTATTACTGTTGTCCCTAATGAGAACAATGAGTTAATACCTACAAGAACAGTAACGGGGTGGAGAGTGTGCATTGATTATAGGAGGTTAAATGATTCTACTCGTAAAGACCACTTTCCCATTCCCTTCATTGATCAAATGGTTGAGAGGTTAGCATGGTATGATTTTTATTGCTTTCTAGATTGATATTCGGGATATAACCAAATTGCAATTACACCTGAGGATCAAGAGAAGACCACCTTCACTTGTTCTTATGGCACATTTGCATTCCGACGAATGCCATTTGGATTATGTAATGCACCTGCTACCTTTCAAAGATGTATGGTGGTCATATTCCATGACATGATAGAGAAATTCCTAGAAGTATTCATGGATGATTTTTCTGTGTTTGGTTCTTCTTTTGATATATGTTGTCTAACTTGACTTTAGTGTTGGCAATGTGTGAAGAGACAAATCTTGTACTGAATTGGGAGAAGTGTCACTTCATGGTCCAAGAAGGAATAGTCTTGGGACACAAGATATCTGAGAAGGGTATTGAAGTGGATCGGGCAAAGATTCAAGTGATACAACAATTGCCACCACCGACAACAGTAAAGGGAATCCGAAGCTTCTTAGGACATGCGGGATTTTATCGACGTTGCATTAAGGATTTCTCCAAAATTTCTAAACATTTATCTCACTTGTTAACTAAAGATGCATCTTATGAATTTGATTCTGATTGTATGCATGCGTTCAATACTCTCAAGGATAAATTGGTAACCGCACCTATGTTGGTCGCCCCTGATTGGGAGTTACCTTTTGAACTGATGTGTGACGCCAGCGACACCGCGGTAGGAGCAGTCTTAGGTCAAAGGAGGAACAAGGTATACGATTTACTATGCTAGTCGCACTTTGAATGAAGCACAAATTAACTATGCCACCACTGAAAAAGAGCTTCTAGCCATAGTTTTTGCTTTTGATAAGTTTCACTCCTACCTATGTCTTGCTAAAGTTATTGTGTACACCGACCACGCTGCACTTAAATACTTACTTTCAAAGAAAGATGCCAAACCACGCTTGATTAGGTGGATTTTATTATTGCAAGAATTTGACTTGGATATAAGAGATAAGAAAGGTGTTGAAAATGTGGTTGCAGATCATTTATCGCGAATTGAGAACAGTAATGATGCAAGTGACAATGAGGTAGATGAAATTAATGAAAATTTCCCTGATGAGCAATTGTTTAGTGTTGATATGGTACCTTGGTATGCACATTTTGCAAACTATATTGTTAGTGTTATCCTCCCACAAAATCTGACTTTTTATCAAAAGAAAAAATTCTTTTCTGAGGTTAAACATCTTATGTGGGAGGAGCCATATTTGTTCAAAGTCTGTACAGACAACATCATAAGGCGATGTATTCCCGAGGAGGATATGCAAGATATCTTGAAGCAATGTCATGATGGAGATACAGGTGGGCATTTTGGAGCTACCAAAACAGCTGCTAAGGTACTTGCTTCTGGGTTTTATTGGCCAACGCTGTATAGGGATACCTTCAGGTATGTCTCTTCATGTGATAGATGTCAGAGGGTCGGTAATATTTCTAGGAGGAATGAATTACCATTAACCAATATTCTTGAATGTGAGATTTTTGATGTGTGGGGAATTGATTTCATGGGACCTTTCCCAAGCTCTTGCTTACATAAATACATACTTGTCGCAGTAGATTATGTGTCAAAGTGGGTAGAGGCAGAAGCTTTGCACACTAATGATGCTCGAGTGGTTGTGCAATTTTTGAAAAGAAAATTTTTTACTCGTTTTGGCACCCCTCGAGCAATTATTAGTGATGGTGGCACTCATTTTCGTAACAAACAATTTGAAAAGCTTGTCAGTAAATATGGAGTCACCCACAAAGTGTCTTCGCCTTATCATCCACAAACCAGTGGGCAAGTAGAAGTTTCGAATCGAGAGTTGAAGAGGATTTTAGAAAAGACAGTGACTCTAAGCCAAAAGGATTGGTCCTTACGCTTAGATGATGCACTATGGGCTTATAGAACTGCCTTTAAGACACCTATTGGCACATCACCCTATAAGTTGGTATTTGGTAAGGCATGTCACCTCCCTGTTGAACTTGAGCATAAAGCATATTGGGCTATTAAATTGTTAAACTTTGACTGTCATGTTGCAGGTGAAAAGCGTCTTTTACAATTGAATGAGATGGAAGAATTTAGGAATCAGGCATATGAGAATGCCGAGATTTACAAAGAGAAAACCAAGAAGTGGCATGATTCTCATATACAAAATAGGGACTTCAAGGTAGGAGATGCCGTACTCTTGTTCAACTCCAGACTGCGACTCTTTCCAGGCAAACTACGTTCTCGTTGGTCCGGGCCATTCACCATTTCAAAACTCTACCCCTCTGGAGCAATTGAAGTTACCGATCCCAGCAAGGGAACATTTACAGTGAATGGGCAGCGCTTAAAGCATTATCACATGAGCAATGAAGTCCAAACAGTTACCTCTATAGTTTATCTTGACAACTGAAAGAGAGGAGATGACAGTCCAGCTTGGGATTTCTTTTTCTTTAGTTTAGTTTAATTGATTTTGTTATTTTGTTTCTTTTGTTTTTAGCATGAATCTGTGTGTGTTGTGCCGTCACTACCCAGTCCCCCCTCCGGAGCATGATGAGGACGACGATCAGTGACGATCGTCGTCATGGTATGTGTTTTGCCTTTACACTTATTTGTCTTGTACATTGAGGGCAATGGACATATTAAGTTTGGGGGGGTTTTGTTTATATTTTTAGTATTTTTGTTGCTTTTGCATTTTTGCTTCTTGTCTTGTTTCTTTTCTTGCATGACTGCACGTTTATGAGACTAATTCGTCCTTGAGCATTATCAACAAAAAATTTTTAGAAAATGAGTCAATACTTGAGAAATGATGAGTTGGATTTGCAACGGTAATACATGATGAAATTAATCCCCATCTAGATAGGAGTCATGAAAATTTTTAACTTGTTTGTATATATCCTTTGTTGAGCTTATGTCAAAATTGAGGAATAGTTTGAGCACATTTTGAGTCATGATTGAGTGAAGTATGTATTGAATAAAGTGAACACTTGTGTTAACTATGATTAGTCTTGAGCATCTTAGAAAAATCTACAATTTATTTGAAAGCACTTTGAGGCGAAATTTTATAATTAAGAACTTGACTTGGAGATGATTTAGGCGATCTTTGGACCGTTTGTGCCTTTCAAGCTTACCTTGTGTACATCATTCCTTAGTGTCCCTTCTTGAGCCTTATTGAAAAAGAATGGTATATGCATTGCATATAGCTAGACCCCCATTCGACATTTTTGGCTAACTCATTATACCTACCTTGGATTGAGCATAAATGAAAAATTTTATCCGTCCCTAAGAGAGTATAATGAATCTCATTCATTGCACTGAATTGTTATATGTAGATGAATTCATTGTGAAAAATAAAATGAACAAAAGAATGAGCAATAAGAAAAGATGTAGAGAAAAGCCTTGAAAAAATGAAAACATTCAAATAAGACCCAAAGTGGCCAAGGCTAGAAAAAGTTGAAGAGAAGCTCAATATTGTGCGAACAAGTGTGAACTGATTCTTTTATACTCTCTTCTTTGCATTCATCCTACCTTTTCTTTGGAGCCGACACCAACAGGCCTAACGCTATAAGCTTTTTAAGACCTTCTGATCCAAGTCTAGGGAATAATTACATTAGTGGAGAAGTGCTGGATAGTAGATTTGTAGAGTATTTTAAAGTAATCTTGACTTTGAGTTTTTATGGCACAGTTTGATTTTAAAAGATATGTATATAACTCATGTTTGACAATAGCATACACGCACGTTCCAATGTTGCGATGTATTGTTTAGCTTAGGAGAAAACGCTTCCTGTTGAACTTTGAATGACTCTTATTGACGTGTAAGTAGGATTGCTGAGCTTTTACGTTGAGTTGTAAAAATGATTCATTCAAAGTATTAAGTTTGACTCTACTTTTTGAGCTTATTGCTTGCTCGAGGACGATCAAGTCCAAGTTTGGGGAAGTTGATAGGCTTATATTTTAAGTGTTTTTAGCTGTAATTTCTTTCCGTTTTTCGTATTTTTCCTGGATGAAATTACGCTTTTTGGTATTTATTTGCTTGTTTCAGGAAATTAGGTTGGAAATGGAAGAAATGAGCTAAAATGAAGAAATCGGGTGAAATCGAGGCGAAAAAGAGAAAAAAATGAAGAATTCAAATTTTTAAGGCACCGATCGATCGAGAATATTTCTCGATCGATCGATCCGGGCAGAGAGTTCAGCAGCAAATTTATCGAAGCACCAATCGATCGGAACAAAATCTCGATCGATCGATCGATCGAGGCAGAAAGTTTTAAAGGCTGAAGTGAACAGTGCACCGATCGATCGAAAACTCTTTTCGTTCGATCGATACGCGATTTTCTGAAAATCTTATCTTCCAAAAATAACTTGATTCTCGGTGGATTTAAAAGGGTATCTCTTCCATATCATTCCAGATCATATCATAGAGGGGAGAGAGCCGATTTTTATCACCCTACAACCCTAGTAGCCGCCGCCAAGAAGAATCCGGGGAAACGCCATCTTCCTCCGTTCTTCGTCCGAGCTTGAGCGAGCCATTTCCGGAGTGCAAGGAAGGAGCAAGAGAAGATATTACGGTGCAACGTACGGATTTGTTCCAGCATTGTTCGTATTTCTAAACTCGGATTTATTTGATTTTCATTTTAATTGGATGTTTTTGAGGTTGAGAAACAATTAAACATCTTATTGATTTGTGTTGAATTGAATTGAGTTTATTTTATCGAGTTTGAGTATAATTGTGTTTGATTTATTGATTCGGATGTGTTTGAGTGGATTGAATTCTTATTGTTCATGAATTAAATGCTTATTAAGATCAAAGCCTAGCTAACTTTGATTAAATTCTGTGAATTATAACCGAGATCGAGAGATAACGTTATAATACGCTACATTAATTCATGATGTATGTTTAAGATTGAGATCGAGAGATAAAATCACATACGTGAGCACTTTGAATCGAGAGATTTAGAGTAACGAGGTTTTGAAGATTTATGCAATATCAGATTAGTAAATAAGTGAACGAGAGTTACTTGTTCTAATTTGATATTAGTTTCTATACAGCTCGAGAGAGTGTATTGAATAATAACGAAAACCATTCACCTTAAGAATCAATTATTTGGTAATTGCCTATTCAAACGAATCTTTGAAGATAACATAGTTGAACAAAGAGCTAGATAAATTTCTCGAGCGAAATTCCTTTGCATATCCGGAAGCCATTCATTTTATTTATTCTTGTTTTTATTTGGATTCATTAGATTTAATTTTGCATTAGTTAATCTCCCCCGATTTTAATCGTAGGCTAAATATAATTTTACTAGTTTTATTTGGTACTTATACGTTAGTCCCTGTGGATTCGACAACTCTTACTTTCATTGAACTATACTAAAACTTGACACCGTGCACTTGCGGTAGTATCGCGTCACACTCTGAAATCAATTTTTGTTTAAAAATAACGCGGTCAGTTACCGTTTGGTGCTCGTACGTCTTCCAACGTACCTTTCCAAATATGAAATATGGTAGGACTTTATCTCCTTTGTTGTGGTGCCACCTGGGAAGGCTCTACACAATCCAATATTAGAAGCCAAAAAATAGTCCAATATCAAAAATCTCATCAATTTAACCAAAATTCAATATTTTCACTATTCATGCCTCGCGATCGATCGACCCCAAGCTTGCAATCGATCACGAGCCAATCATATTTTGGCATCAAGTCTCTGCCTCGCTCGATCGATCAAGGTAGCCTCATCACTCGATTGATCGATCAATCGGGAGTTTCCACCGATCGATCGGGCCATGTTTCATCGCTCACATGCGCCTACTGATTGGCGCGATCGACCGGTGGCTCCGCACCGATCGATCGGCGAACCCTGAATAATCGAGAAAACTCCATTTTTGAGCATTTCTTCACTTCCAACCCACACAACACTTAAAAATCACAACTCCTTCCAAACCAAAACATCAATACCACACTATAACAAACACCAATAGCAACAAAATCCAAAACCCAACCAAAACACCACATTACAAAAACTCAAACTCTTTTTATCCCCCAAAACACAAACCCATTTTATTTCAAAACATGATTAAACAACACAATGGGGGATTCATACCACTTTAGGCTTCAATTCCTAGCAAGGAATCCAAAAAATGCAAGCTTTCCAAAGTTTTTTCCTATTTTCCCTCTTGAAATTGATTTTTGGGTTTGGGGAAAGGGTTTGGGTGTTTTGGGTAAAGAGTGGTGGGCTTAATGAGGGTAGAGGGGTGGTAGGGGGTTTAATTAAAACATGCACCCAATAATTAGCATGATGTAGTAAAATATCCCAACATGATATTTTAAAAGCATTTACCAATAAATGCATCATAACCCAAATTAAACATGATTTTTCAAATAATTAACACTCACCCCAAATAACCATGCCAAAACTCAATTTTCACAACATGCATCACATGCACCCTGAAATGTACTACCAGGTCATGCCCACCGCATAACTATATATTTCACCACCATAATTAATTTAACATTGTATTAATCACATAAACACAATTAATGGCCCAAATGCACATAATTATTTCAAGGATATCACACAAACACTGTTAGTCGCACATATAACATTCATACCCCCGGTAGTCTCATTCGCCATTCAGTCGCACAAACTCCCCTTGGCCATCTTACCAGTCACACAGACCCTCTCAGATGCAAGAATGAATTGTTACCATTGTTCATTAAGACAATTAAATAATCATCACATCCAACATATAGATTAAAGATTAATTCAACAAATAGGACTTTACATTTGAAATTTTGAAGCATTCCATTCCAACAACCAATTCAATGAAATTGAAATTGAATTATGCTCAATGTTTCAATAAATAACAGTACGTGCAAGAGCTTTCACTTCAAACAAAAAATACCACCATATACATTTGTGTGATGATATACTCATTTTTTAGAAATTTCAAGAGATTAAAGATAAAAACATGGCATTCACCAATTGTATCCCTTATCAAAAAACTTCACGGCCACCGTGTACAACTAAAGTCACTCAAATTGTTTCGCTTTGTTTTTTTTCTTCTCAAATTCTCCAATAGGTGGGATTCTTTTCATTTGTGCTCTACCCCGTCTTCGCGTAACATATGGAGGTAATACTTCAACATTAGAAATTTCATTTAGAATGATCCATTCGCTTGAATGTGGTACTGGATATATTGTCTCCGCATAACGTAATAATCCGAGCACAAATCATAGATAGTTAAGTTTGCTTGGTCCATCGCTGCAATGGCATGAGTGATAAGTGTGATTTTCACACTTAATTTGCTATGAGATTAAGGGTGTTTTTTTAGTGATTCCTGGATAATATTATGCGGTTTTGGTATATATTTATATTTTTCAGGAATAAAGGTCCAAATTCGTAAAAGTGGAAGAAATGAACTAATAATGATGAAAAATGACCAAATCAAGCGAACACGTTGAAAGAAGGACCAAAATCTCGAGTTTGAAGAAAATTGAAGTTGGCGATCGATCTTGGAATGTATGGCGATCGATCACGCATGAGAAAAATCGAGCAACAAAAATTTAGTATTGGCGATCGATCGCCACTTATCACCAATCGATCGCTGCCATCCATAAACATTTGGCGATCCATCGGAACTTATCAGCAATCGATTGTGGAGTCACAAACTTTGAAAAATAAAAGGCAGAAACATTTGCCGATCGATAGGCAGGATACAGTGATCGATCGCCAAACCCAAAAAAATTGAGATTTTGTTTCCTTGTTGGGTATTTTGAGTCCAAAAGATAGTAAACTCTTCCACCATTATATAAGAATTGCTTTGGATGAAATTAAGGGACTCTTGGCTCATATATTACCCCACAACATCAGCCTCCAGCACTCTCCATCACCCAATCTTCATCCATACATCACACCATCGAATAAGAAGACACATCGGAAGAGACGGGACGACGGAGCAACGCAAGGAGTCAACGCCTAGCGTTATTTAATATTTCTAAACTTAATTCTACGTTTATTCTCAGATTCTCAATGTTTAATTTGTTTAAAAACATGATGTTAAATTGTTATTTGATTATGATTGTTGGCTAGTTTTGTTGTCAAGACTTAGGGGATCCCATGTTTTAAACCCATGATTTAAATTAAAGTTTTGATTGATTCTTACTATTCTAAGTGCATAATTTATTGTTGTTCATGCTTTTAAGGGATTGATCACCTTTGATTGATTATTTATTGTGATTGGATTGACCATAGGATATTGCAATACGATATAGTAAATTACGCCGTGGATTTCCGACTGAGATGGAGAGATAAAATCAAATACACGTGTGATAGCAATAGATTTACCAAAATCGAAAGGTAGAAGTTTTCATAAATAGACATACAATATTGAGTGTTAAATAAGTGCATGATCTTTGTCTTGTTGCATTTTAGTATTAGACTTGTTATAACTTGACCAAAATATAACAAGTGCATTAGGAAAACTTGTCACAATAGAATTGTTGAATTTAATTCTTAACTAATAGGCGAATTATGGGGGATTACATGGGTGAACCAAAGTCTTGATAATTGTCTCTACTGATTTATCAACTCTTTACTACGTGTTGGGTTGAGTATCGAGTCTTTAGTCAAAAATTAGTATAAAACTTCCATCTAGTAGGCTAAATATAGTTCTAGTTGAGTTTGATACTTATTTTTTAGTCCAGTGGGTTCGACAACCTTTTCTTAAATCTATTATACTAAAACTTGACACCGTGCACTTGCGGTATAATCGCTACACTGAAAATTTCTGTTTAAATAAATAGCGATCAATGAGCACAAGGAAGTTTGTCAATCTGAAATACCTGACAACTGCATGAATAATCAGAAAAAATCTACAATTTCATTAATCTTGCCATCGGACACAAGATACTTAAACTTATTCAGTTGTGTGGATTTTAGGAATTAAGAAAGGGCAAAATTATCACAAATAACCCCCTCTGCAAATGGCGTTGTCTTGTCTTTTCTTTAGTTGCCTCCGCTGAATTGCGATACTTGTTGAACCAAGAAGAAATCACTTCCAATATGCTATAATTCGTAACTCTCTCTCATTATTAAATCTAGCATTGATTGACTCAACCCCATTAGTAGTCATGATGTTATATCAGGCACCTGAGTAGTGTGCTCTAAACCATTTATCTGGCGAAGTGTTTTTCTCAAGATATATATCCACACTTGGATATCTATTTTTTAATTCTTCATAAAGATAACCAAATTCAGAGACTTTGTATGTGGTTGCTGTTTTCATAAACAAATCAATTCACATTGTCCTTTGACAACTTGTTTGATATTCTGAGAAAGATGCCACATGCAATGTATGTGATGTGCCTTTTTGTACATCTTCACAATTGAATTAATAAATATCGTATGTCTGTCTAAAATAATTACCAAATCAATATCGTTAGGAATTAAGCCTTGCAATCTTTCTAAGAACCAAGTACATGATGCATCGTTTTCTTTGTCAACCACACCCCATGCAATAGGATACTGATGATTATCACCGTCATGAGCCATGGCAACAAGCAAAACACCCCTGTACTTTGCCTTCAAAAAAAGTCCCACCAATTGCAATCACTTTTCACATCCATCTAAATCCATCAATGCATGCCCCCAAAGCCATAAACATATACTTAAATCTACCCATATGGTCAATCTCCAAATGAGTTGGGGTATCTTTATTTACCTGTTTAACCATGTATAAATAGGCGGCCATATTGTTATAGCTTTTATCGCGATCTCCACTCACTTGGTTCAAAGCAAGTTGTTTTTGTAGGGGCCCTCGCGTTAATCTCACATTAGCATGCAATTAATACATTTAATCGCGATCAATAATCAAACAATGATATTCCGGCTATTTTATTTTTTTAAAACAAATATTAACCAGACACACTGGGGCCCTCCTAAAACCAAGACTGACCACTTGATGATGTATAAATATATTTGAGCCGGAATTTATTTAAATCAAACAACAAACAGACAGCATCTCGACTATAAATATCATAATCCAATATCATAATCCTAAGCAAATGATGACAGGCCCACTATCGCCAAATTAAATACTTTCCACCATAAATAAAATTTGACATAACTGATCGAGATGCTGATCAATATCACATAAACACAAACATAGACATAAACATAAAATCTCTTAAACATATTGGACATCAAAAATATATTCTTCCAGTAATATCAAACACTAGAAACTAGTGGCTCTACCCTATATCCCGTCGTCAGTCTAACTCTGACCCCGTCCACTAGTACCTGCCCTGTCACCTGAAAATAAAACCCATAAAAGGGTGAGCTAATGCCCAGTAAGTTCTTATCAAAATACCAACAGAAATTATACAGATCGTAAACACCTCATCAATATAACTCAATAATAATAATACATTGTTCCGTTACCTCGGAACTAATCCTGTCGAAACAGACAACAATAATATAATATAAACGATGTACAATATTACATCATATCATCACATCATCTATATATAAAATGCATCGCAATGCATTCACTATCATCAGACCAGATATGTCATCCACTGGCCTACATCAAGGACTCGTCAGTCCATATCATCCATATATATGATATCAGGACCAGAAATTTCATCAACTGACCCAAATCCTGGACTCATCAGTCCGCATCAACCACATATATAACATCTATCCAATCATCAATTTAGATATATAATAGACAACAATATTCGCATCATCATCCTATCTCATCTCATCTCATCATATACCATAATATCATTATTCTATCTCAACTCATCAATTCATCACATATTCTCAAATCTTCTTATTTAATGATATTCTATTCATATGTGTACTCAAGGATAATTTACTGCTATGATTAAGATAGAACGTACCTGAATGATAGAACAAAAAGGATTATAATATTCGACTTCCCAACTGAATTTCTCTGCTCCTATCTGAACATACAATCAACAATTCCCAAAACCAAATCAATCTATTTTATTAAATGTGCTATAACAGTAATAACCAACTAAGCTCTATTATTCAACAAGTTTATTTGGTTGCAACTTTCCAATTCAATTTAATTCATTTTTTTTTTATTCAAGTTACAAGTGTCATATATCTACACTAATCACAATAATCAATTTCAGATCATAACTTACCAAAATAGAACACTCTGCATTTCCAAGATCCATGTACTGTTATCAACTTTCTAGATTCATGTTTATATCCACTAATTATGGTTGCTGGCCTTTCACAACAACACATTGAACCATAGTAAATCAATTCTCAATTTAGTGTCCTTTCATCACATTCATTACATTACACTTTTATTGGGTATATTTAACTAATCCACTAGCATATAATTAATCTACTCAGTTATACTAATTCATCATCCATCACTGTCTTAAACAATGTTTATTAACTTTATCCTTGAGTTATTATAATCATTCATATTTCCAAGAATTAAACAAAATTAGCGACAATTAAATTTATTAATCTGGGAACAACTTCATTCAAACAAAATCAAAACACCTAAATAACCTATGGAATACGACTCAAAAGTAAATATTCAATTTAAAACTTCAAATTTGTTTTTTTTTTTTTAATTCCGGAAACAGATCGATAATTTCAAATTTCTTTTAAATAAAACCAATAAAATCGACCAAGAAATTTACCGAGGAAATAGGAAACCTACAGCACAATAATCGACCGACAACCCTGAAACTATTTAAATGGCTACACAAAATAAGATAAAAACCGAAGGCTTGAAAGTTTGAATCTCTTCCTATGTTGCTTTCGATTCTTCTCCTCTTTCAGACTTGGGAAAATGAGCAAACATACGTGTATTCAATGTACTTACCTCTATATATATTATTTAAATTAAATAATGGTTTTCAACCTTTCACCTCTTTCAGACTTAGGAAAATGAGCAAGCACACGTGTAGGAGCAATGTACATGCATATCTCAAATAGTTCAGTGTACTTACCTCTATATATATTATTTAAATTAAATAATGGTTTTCAACCTTTCAATCATACAAACTTTTATTTTATTTCAAGTTCTAATAACCTATTTCACTAATATAAAGATTAATTAACAAGAGGACATGTGTACTGTGAGGAAATACGTATCACTTCGAGACGCCATTTCTTACGATGTCGTTTCGTCATATTTATACACATATTCTTATAATTCTCGACTCTATAATCACTCTAGCTTATTTTATTTATTTATTTATTTTTATAATTCAATTTATCTTACCTTATAAATCTTTACGGATGTTACAATTCTCTCCCCCTTATTGAATTTCGTCCCCGAAAGTTAAGTGTATTAACTCACACAAACATCTATTTATACATAAGGACATACCGTCAAATTGTCTCAGGGTATAACTGATGTATTTGCTTTTCTGTTTCCCATGTAGCCTCCTCAACCCCTCGTCTGTGCCATTGTACCTTAACCATCGGAATAATTTTACTTCCCAACTTTCTCTCTGTCCTATCAAGAATACCGATAGGCCTTTCCACATATGTCATATCTGGATCAAGTTCAATTTCTTCAGTCTGTACTATATGTGATTTATCTGGTTCATATTTCGTAGCATTGAAACGTGGAAAACATCATGCATTTTCGACAAAGTAGGTGGCAGTGCTAATCTGTATGCTAAAGTACCAATCCGTTCCAAGATTTCATACGGTCCAATATATCGGGGTGATAGCTTTCCTCTCTTTCATGTTCGCACCACACCTCTGAATGGTGAAATTTTTAGAAATACTCGATCCCCAGCAGCGAATTCTAACGGTCTATGTCTCCGATTTGCGTAACACATTTGTCCGTCTTGCGCCGTTTTTATTCTCTGTCGAATAATTTGCACTTTCTCTTCTGCTTCTCTCAATATATCGGGGCCCACAATACTAGCATCAGAAATAGTGTCCAAGTATAGGGGTGATCGACACTTCCTTCCATATAGTGCCCCAAATGGAGCCATACCAATACTAGATTGATAACTATTGTTATATGAGAATTATGCTAACGGTAGAGATTCATGCCAATTAGGACTGAAATCCATCACACAAGCTCTCAACAAATCTTCTAAAATTTGAATAGTGAGTTCAGACTGCCCGTCGGTCTGTGGATGATATGCAGTACTCATCCTCAATCAAGTTCCCAGAGCATCTTGGAATTCCCGCCAAAAACCAGAAGCAAATCGAGGGTCACGATCTAAAACTATTGACTTTGGAACACCATGTAATCTTAGTATCTCCCTGATATAAATTTCCACCATCTTGTCCAATTTGAATATCCTGCTGTAGGGTATAAAATGTGCTGTCTTTGTCAGTCTATCTACAATGACCCAAACTTCATCATGTCCCCTTGGGGTACGTGGTAAATGAGTAACGAAATCCATCGTTATGTGCTCCCATTTCCACTCTGGCACATCAAGACTCTGCATTAAGCCTCCTGGCTTTAATTTTTCTGCTTTCACCTGTTGACATGTTAAACATCTTTTCACGAATTTAACGACGCCAGTCTTCATTCTTTTCCACCAATAATGAGTATGAAGATCATGGTACATCTTTTTACCTCCAGGATGAATACTAAAACGACTGCAATGTGTTTGTTGTAATATTTCACCCCTCAAATCAGAATCATCAGGAACCACAAATCTCATATGTAATCGAAGAGTGTCATCCTCAGCAATATGAAAACCAGATCTTTTTCCCTCTGTCACCAATCGTCTCCACCTCTGAATCTCAGGATCAGATTTCTGTGTCTCTCGGATACGAGAAATCAACTCTGGTTCAACCTGTACAGTATATACTCTAACAGGACTACGAGATATATCAAAGTTATAACCAGAAGTACAGCAGTCAGCAATCAAAATAGAAATCTGACAAGAAATAACTGCCTTCTGACAAACTTGTCTGCTCAATGCATCAGCAATAGAATTTGAGTGGCCTGGGTGATATCTGATTTCACAATCATAATCTTTCAATAGATCTAGCCACCGTCGTTGTCTCATATTCAACTCAGCCTGTGTGAATAAATACTTCAAACTTTTATGATCAGTATAAATATCAAACGTCTCACCGTATAGATAATGCCTCCAGATCTTTAAGGGCGAATACAATGGCCGCAAGTTCCAAATCATGTACAGGGTATTTCAGCTCATGTGGCTTCAATTGTCTTGAAGCGTATGCAATCACATGCCTGTGTTGCATCAAAACACAACCCAAACCATGAAAAGAAGCGTCAGTATACACAACATAACCACCTGTATCAGAAGGGATAGCAAGAATGGGAGTTGTCGTCAATCTCGTCTTCAACTCTTGAAAACTAGCCTCACACTCAGGAGTCCACACAAACTTGATATCTTTCTTTGTCAATGTAGTCAGAGGTCGAGCAATCTTTGAAAATCCCTCAATAAACCTTCTGTAGTAACCAGTCATCCCAAGAAAACTCCGAATTTCAGGTACTGAAGTAGGTGATGTCCATTTCAACACTGCTTATACCTTGCTGGGATCAACAGATATACCGTCTCGAGAGATAACATGGCCAAGAAATACTACTTGATTCAACCAGAACTCACATTTACTCAGTTTGGCATACAATTGTTTTTCCCGTAAAACCTGCAGGACAGTTCTCAAATGGTCTGCATGCTCTACCTCGTTTCGTGAGTATATCAAAATATCATCTATAAATACAATCATGAATCTTTCTAAGAACGGTTTAAAGACTATATTCATCAAATCCATAAATACAGCAGGAGCATTAGTCAAACCGAAAGGCATAACAAGAAATTCATAATGTCCATACCGTGTCCGAAAAGCTGTTTTGGGCACATCTCCCTCTCTTACCCTCAACTGGTGATACCCTGATCGTAAATCAATTTTGGAATATATGGCTGATCCCTGTAACTGATCAAACAAGTCATCAATACGAGGTAATGGATACTTATTTTTTATTGTCACCTTGTTTATCTGTCGATAGTCAATGCATAATCTCATTGTTCCATCCTTTTTCTTGACAAATAACACAGGAGCACCCCAAGGCGATACACTAGGTCGAATGTATCCTTATCTAGTAGATCTTGTAACTGTATCTTTAATTCCTTCAATTCTACAGGTGCCATTCTGTATGGGGCTCGAGATATAGGAGCTGTATCAGCCATCAATTAAATGCCAAACTCTACCTCTCAGACTGGAGGAAAACCAGGAATCTCATCAGGGAATACATCAACAAAGTCTGCTATTACAGGTTATCAGCCACTGTTTTCTCTTTTTCTTTCCCGGTCACATCAACTACATAAATCAAACAACCTTCGGCTCCACGATCCAACAATCTCCTCATTTTTACTGCTGATATCAGAGGAACGCGGTTGCGAGCACCCTTACCATAAAAAGTCCACTGATCACCCATTTCAGGTCGGAATTTCACTATTCTCTGATCACAATCCACCCTGGCCCTATATTTCTTTAAAAAGTCTATACCCAGAATACTATTAAAGTCGGACATTTCAAGTAATATCAAATCAACTGTCATTGTGTTACCCTCAAGTTTAACACACATTCTTTGGCTACTCGATATGATATCACACTAGTCCCCATAGGAGTCGAAACAAATAATAAGGTAGATAAAGGACATGTAGAAACATCATTCAATTCAATAAAGTTACAGGATATGAAAGAATGTGAGGCTCCAGTATCTATCAAAATATATGCATCAACATTGCTGAAAATACAAGTACCTGCAATCACATCATCTCGAGCCTCCTCTGCTTGCTCCTGAGTCAGAGCAAATACACGACCTGGGGCTGAGGGAGGAGGCTGCCCCTGACTCTGATATCCTCTCCCACGCCCCCGTGAAGTCCCCTGCGTCGGTTGTTGCACTGATGCTTCAGATGGCGCGGTTCTAATGTCATATCTAGCCCCACTACTGATTCGGCTTCTCTGATATGTCTGACTACCAGTTCTCTGATAACAATGTGTAGCTTTGTGGCCTATACGATGACAAGTAAAACATTCTTTGTCTTTATATAAACAATTTGATGCATGATGTGGTCCCCCACATCTAAAACATAACCATTGTGATCCACCACTTCCTCTACTCAATTCTGGACGAGGTGCCCGACTTGAACTACCCCCAGAAGAAGATGATGATCCGAATCTTTAACTTTGTCCTTGTGGGCGCAGACTACCAGTATGTCCTCTCACTCTGTCACTATCCCGGCCTGATGGCCTAACTGCTACTGAAGTTTGCTGATACGATCGCCATCCAGTCTCTGCTCGTTGTGCCCTGTCCAACAGTTCATCATAAGAGGTGGCTTTTACAGTAATAACTCGGTCATATATTTCAGGTCTCAAGCCTTGGAGATAATGACTCATCATTGATTCCTCGGTCTCAGCAATATAAGGAACATATGGCAGCAATGTAGTGAATCTGGTAGTATCATCAACACACATATTTCCTTGTTTAAGATGTATCATTTCAGCACGTTGAGCTTCTTTTTCTGCAGTAGAAAAGAAACGATCCAGAAATAATTTTCTAAAAGTTGCCCATGTCACCGGTTGTCCACTACGTCCCAATCCTGCTTTAGCAGCAGTCCACCATCTATTAGCTTTTTGGGCCATCAAATGTTCAGCTAATCTTAGCCAGCACGAAGGGTGACAAGCCGCTGTCCCAAATAACTGCTCAACGCGTTCTAACCATGCCTCCGCTTGCTCTGAGCGTTCATTCCCATGGAATAAAGGAGGATGCAACTTTTGCCACTCAAACACATCAATAATTCGTAAAGGTTCATGTGGTACATGAGACTGCATAGCCTCAACAGGTGGCCTATAATGGGCCTGCATAGCCTCAATCGGTGGTCTATACACACTAGTCACTTCCTCTTCCATTGGATCAAAAGCCAGTTCATTAGGATTATTTTCCATAGCTGCACAACAATAACAACCAATACAACTACAACTTTTAGAATATAAATATTGCAATCATCTACTTCGCACATTGGCATACAATATCACATCATTTTCACATTTCATCATATTATCATAAACATGCGCAAATAAAACATCATCTACTCCCTCAGGGTAGTCTCAGGAAGGTTCTATGCTCTGATACCACCTAAGTGTAGGGCCCCTCGCGTTAATCTCACATTAGCATGCAATTAATACATTTAATCGCGATCAATAATCAAACAATAATATTCCGGCTATTTTATTTTTTTAAAACAAATATTAACCAGATACACTGGGGCCCTCCTAAAACCAAGACTGACCACTTGATGATGTATAAATATATTTGAGCCGGAATTTATTTAAATCAAACAACAAACAGACAGCATCTCGACTATAAATATCATAATCCAATATCATAATCCTAAGCAAATAATGACAGGCCCACTATCGCCAAATTAAATACTTTCCACCATAAATAAAATTTGGCATAACTGATCGAAATGCTGATCAATATCACATAAACACAAATATAGACATAAACATACAATCTCTTAAACATATTGGACATCAAAATATATTCTTCCAGTAATATCAAACACTAGAAACTAGTGGCTCTACCCTATATCCCGTCGTCAGTCTAACTCTGACCCCGTCCACTAGTACCTGCCCTGTCACCTGAAAATAAAATCCATAAAAGGATGAGCTAATGCCAAGTACGTTCTTATCAAAATACCAACAGAAATTATACAGATCGTAAACACCTCATCAATATAACTCAATAATAATAATACATTGTTCCGTTACCTCGGAACTAATCCTGTCGAAACAGACAACAATAATATAATATAAACGATGTCCAATATTACATCATATCATCACATCATCTATAGATAAATGCATCGCAATGCATTCACTATCATCAGACCAGATATGTCATCCACTGGCCTACATCAAGGACTCGTCAGTCCATATCATCCATATATATGATATCAGGACCAGAAATTTCATCAACTGACCCAAATCCTGGACTCATCAGTCCGCATCAACCACATATATAACATCTATCCAATCATCAATTTAGATATATAATAGACAACAATATTCGCATCATCATCCTATCTCATCTCATCTCATCATATACCATAATATCATTATTCTATCTCAACTCATCAATTCATCACATATTCTCAAATCTTCTTATTTAATGATATTCAATCCATATGTGTACTCAAGGATAATTTACTCCTATGATTAAGATAGAACGTACCTGAATGATAGAACAAAACGGATTATAATATTCGACTTCCCAACTGAATTTCTCTGCTCCTATCTGAACATACAATCAACAAATCCCAAAACTAAATCAATACTTTTTATTAAATGTGCTATAACAGTAATAACCAACTAAGCTGTATTATTCAACAAGTTTATTTGGTTCCAACTTTCCAATTCAATTTAATTCCATTTTTTTTTTATTCAAGTTACAAGTGTCATATATCTACACTAATCACAATAATCAATTTCAGATGATAACTTACCAAAATAGAACACTCTGCATTTCCAAGATCCATGTACTGTTATCAACTTTCTAGATTCATGTTTATATCCACTAATTATGGTTGCTGGCCTTTCACAACAACACACTGAACCATAGTAAATCAATTCTCGATTTAGTGTCCTTTCATCACATTCCTTACATTACACTTTTATTGGGTATATTTAACTAATCCACTAGCATATAATTAATCTACTCAGTTATACTAATTCATCATCCATCACTGTCTTAAACAATGTTTATTAACTTTATCCTTGAGTTATTATAATCATTCATATTTCCAAGAATTAAACAAAATTAGCGAAAATTAAATTTATTAATCTGGGAACAACTACTGTTAGGATCGGTCCGGAGTGTTTAGAGGGGGGTAAATGAACACTCCTTGTAAAATTTAATCCCTTGTGATTTCTTTCGGATTAGTGAAAGAAATATGTTTCTTAATCAACTCTTTTATAGAACAGACCACTGAATGTATAAGTGCGGAACGGTCTGTTTTTATATTTGTAAGAACGGCTCGATGGCTTGAATGAAAGAGCGAGTGCAGAAAGATAAGACACAGGATATGTTTCTGGAAGTTCGATGGTGGTGTAATCCTTCTACGTCTCCCCTTCTTCCAATTAAGGAAGGTTTCTACTAGAAGACTTTGATTTATACAATCCTGTTGTACAAACCCGATTCAGCTGGATTTACCTCACTACCAGACTGAAACTCCTAGTCACTCGATCTGTTCAGACACTCTCTGTCTGACAGTTACAATTTGTTTCTCACTTCTATTTTTCAATACAGAATACACAAGATGCGCACAGTGATCCTAAATGATCAAATATTACAATGTAATCGTGCTTAAGAATAATTTCATCTTGAGAGATTCTGAGCTTGAACGCTTGTGCTGTTTTTGATTGATCAACGAGAGTCTTGTTTTTATCTGTATTGTTGTTGCATCCTTTTATAGTTGCATGTACCAACGATATTATTTCCCTTAATGTGCAACTCTTGACTCTGCTTAATCTCTGAGTAAGCTACAGTCTTCTTCTTCAGGATACTTGCCATTCTGGTTCATGCTTTCGGCGACTGTCAGGTAAGCTCTTCTTTGTCTTCTTACCTTTTATGGTAATCTTCAGTCTTTGGTCCTTTGTAGCATTAATTGCGACATTAAATGCTACAATAAATAGCCGTTAATGATTCGGACTGAAGAGCCACTCTTTATGCATCCTTGACTGCTCTGATCTGATAAAGATTGAGATCGATCTGAAGCTTCGATCTAGTCAGTCTGATATCTATTGATCCGGTATGATATGTGATATGCCTTATCTGCTTGATTTGTTTTGAGCTATCGATCTGGTCAGTCTGATTACCCTCGATCCGGTATGATATGCTTTGTCATCTTATCAGCTTGATCTGTTTTGGGCGATCGATCTGGTCAGTCTGATTTCTCTCGATCCGGTCTGATATGTTTTGTCATCTTTAAAATCTCATCGATAAAGTTCGGAACTAACAAATTCCCCCTTTTTGATGATGACAAAACCTAGCTTCTAAGTCTTTTTAACCAGTCTGATAAGAACTCTGAAGCGTATACTTTTGGATCGATTACTTCTTCTTGTTCAAAATAAATGAACATTATTAAGTTGGATCGATTAAGCCTTTTATTATTAAGCCTTTTATTTTAGTTCAAAATAAATGAACTGGGACTTATCAAAGAAAGATTTCTTTATTGATCACCAACAATCTTGCATACAGACAGTCTGAATATTTAAGCAATCTATTTTCTTGAAGACTGAGACTGATGCGGCTTGAAGTCTTTTTTATTTTCCCCCTTTTTGTCAGCAGCAATCTCTTGGAGAAAATCTACAACTTGTGCTAGCTGAGCGCTGATAGCGTCAAGACGAATGTCTTGAGCGCGGAGGGAATTGGCGACGGATGCTCTAACTTCAGTGGCCAGCTCGATCTGCTCTTTTCTCAGGCTATTTTTATAGGAAGCTTGCTGAGAGAACATATCATTTAGTCCTCGCTGAAGGCTGCCGGTACTGGCTGTCATCTTCTCTTTGAATGAATCAAAGTCCAAAGCTGTAAGCCTCTGACCTTGATGAACTTCTATAACATGTTGAGAGAGTGACAGGCAGTTGTCAGATAAGTGCTGAAGGGTCATTGCTAGTGATGGAGGTGCATCAGATAGTCGGCTTGGAGAGTGATCTGATGATGACAATGCATGATCTTCTTCTTCAGCAATCGGTACAAGTGAAGATACAGCAGCTTGGTGACTTTCGGACCGGATCAAAGTGACCAGAGCCGAAGAAAATGCTTGTATGAAAGCCATATCTTCATCTAATTGGACTGGAGGAGTGCTGGGTCTGGAGGGCTCCTCAATTTGTAGAGCTACAACAACTGTGGACACCACCAGATCCGGATCGACGAACTCTGGTGCGCCAACTGTTGCAAGTTCTGCGGTTGGACTGATTTGAACGTGGGAGACTGATGATCCCAAAAGAATAGATGTTGTTGGAGAGTCCAACAAGACATTCAATGGTTCATCTTCTGTAGCAGACGGAGCATTAGGCAATGGCTGCTCCGCTGTCTGATCGGCTACTAGTTCTGCAGTCTGATCTGCTGCGTGATCTGCTGGCTGATCTGCTGCACGATCTGCAGTCTGGTCTGATGCTCCAGAGGGAATAACCTCAATGAAAGGTTCTGCCAGAGTCTTGCTTGCAGAGGGATGATCCGGGATGGTTACTGGAGTGGATATGCTGATTTTCTGTCGTTGAAATCGGACAGCTAAATGGAGAGCATGAATATCCATATCTAATTGAGCAATAACAACCCCATCATCTCTGGCAGTTGGAGCATTCGGATCGAAGTTCGCTTTCTTAGCAGCTAAGAGCAGAGTCGCCAGTCTGAATCTTTGATTGGCCTCAAATAGCTCTTTGCGCTGCACAGCAATCCGAATATCATCGGTATCTGTCCCCTTCAGAACTTCTTCTACCATTTTCTGAAGGCGTCTGAGTTTGCCGAAGAACATCTCAATGTGGTTGATCGTTCTGTACTCGACGTACTCATCAAAAACCACAATGAGCTCCTTCACTTGCTCTTCAACGTCCTCTATAGCAATGTCAATTGATGTCTGCGCTGCAGATTTGGGCTTAGAGGAGAATGGTTCGGAGAGAATGGCTTTGCCCTTGCCGGTGGAGGAAGGGGAGTTGATCCCTGATTGGGTATAGTCTCCCAACTCAGTGATAACAATCCCTTTGACCACGGGAATGGCAGAGGGGACTCGGATGGTTACTTTGGGTGCAGTGGTTGAAGTGGTTGAAATTTGGGTTGTAGGTTGGGGTGCAGGGGTGGCTTTTGTTGGAGGCAATATGGGTAAAGTTTTGAGAGGTAGAGTTTTGATTGGTTTGGTAATCTGGGTTCTTGGCTTCTTGGGAAAGGGCTTGGCCGGTGGCGAGGGAGCAGACTGAGTGTCTTCAGAGTCAGTCTGGATAGTTAACTTTCGCTTGACCCGAGGTTTGCGAGCAACAGCCTGTTCTTCTCCCTTCTCAATCTTGACTGCCACCAGATTGGTAGGGGTAGGTGGAGCACTCTTGGACTTCAGCAGTGCTAGTCCTTTGGAGTTGAGAATTTTGAAGGGACTCAGAGCAGACTGCTTCCCCAGCTCAATGTCCAAAGTTTCCAGTAGCTTGCTGAGAGGAACAGCAAAGCAGACGGCCTGTTTGGAGGTAATCATTGTTCCATCAGGACTCCAAATAGAATCACGGACCAGTTCATCTTATGTCCGGAAACAATAGCAGCCATGGCCCTGAACTTCTCGGCAGTGACGGCGTCAAAACTTCCAGCTTTGCCCAATAATGGCTTGCCCACAATTTCGCACAGCACCTGGAAATGAAAGAGCATTTCCTTCTTTTTGAATGAGGGCTGCAGACGGTGGCCAAATATAGAAATCTTCCCCTGAAGAGCTGTGAGAGAATCTTGAGGAATCTGCCCAAACTCAGTCAGTCCGGAGTTGGGAAGACCAAAGGTCTTGGCCAGCGTCATCGGCGAGATTTCAAATGTTTTGCCCTTTACAGAGGTGGAGATAGATGTCTTCTGGGATACAGCATTGGCAAACATTTCACGAATCTCTGATTCGTAAACCACCGTGCCACACTCCAGAAAATTCCGTAATCCAGACGATTCCAAAGCTCAGAAAATGGAGACCATCTCTGCATCTCAGCCCTGTAAATATCACTGAACTCAACGGAGAGAGAGTTGTGAGTTTTGGTAGCCATTGGAGTAAAATGGAAGAATATACGAAGAGTTTTGAGAGGTTATGAGAGAGTTAGAAAGCAGACAGCAGTAAATGGTAAAAAGTGAATGAAAATGAAATGTTCAGCCCGCTAAACAAGATAGAGAAGACACGTGTCTTTATCTCGAAGACTGATAATTAAATAATTCAAAATAAACGGTCAGGATAAAAGAAAGATAAGGCGGTTAAAATTTGCAATCAGTCCGGGCTGTTTTTGTTTTAAATAAATACAAAATAAGGATTTATTGTCCAGACAGATCATAGGATAACATCAGATTGACATAGATCGGTCTGAAAGTTCGGACCGGTCTGTGTCTTTCTGAACATTGTATTATCGATCTGTGCCAACAAAAATCTTTAAACGCGAAAAGAAGAAAACATCTAAACTATCAAGATAAGTCAATTAAACCAAGAATTTGACGGAAATAATTAAACTTAGCCTCAGGGAGCGGTTTGGTGAAGATGTCTGCTGCTTGCTGCTCTGTTGAGATGTGCTCGATCCGAATCTCCTTTTTGCCAACATGATCTCAAATAAAATGATGACTTATATCAATATGCTTTGTTTGAGAGTGCAGAACTGGATTATATGTTATAGCGATTGCACTTGTGTTGCCGCAAAATATCGGAGAGTCAACAGCTTGGATGCCATAGTCTTTGAGCTGGTGTTGAATCCAGAGCATTTGAGCGCAACAGCTTCCAGCGGCAAGATATTCTGCTTCAGCTGTAGATGTGGCAATTGATGTTTGCTTCTTACTGAACCAAGAGATCAATCTTTCACCTAGAAATTGACATGTTCCACTGGTGCTTTTACGATCAATCTTACAGCCAGCGTAGTCTGCGTCTGAATATCCGATCAAGCTGAAGTTAGAATCTTTGGAGTACCAAAGACCAACGTTCTGAGATCCTTTCAAGTATTTCAGAATACGCTTAGCAGCAATAAAATGTGATTGCTTTGGTTCTGACTGAAATCTGGCGCACATACAGACTGAGAACATAATATCAGGCCGGCTCGCTGTAAGATATAAGAGCGAACCGATTAGTCCTCTATACATAGTCACTTCGACTGCCGTTCCCCCTTCGTCTTTGTCTAACTTGATTGTAGAACTCATTGGAGTGGATGCAGTTGAGCATGTTTCCATTCCGAATCTCTTAAGAAGCTCTTTGGTATACTTGGTTTGGTTGATGAAAATACCATTGCTGAGCTGTTTGACTTGGAGACCCAAAAAGAATGAGAGTTCTCTCATCATGCTCATCTCAAACTGTCCCTGCATCAACTTGGAAAATTTCTCGCATAGTTTGGGGTTAGTTGACCCAAAGATTATATCATGAACATAAATCTGAACTAACAGGGTATGTTCCCCCTTAATAAATTTAAAGAGAGTTTTATCAACTGAGCCGATCTGAAAATCATGGTTCAGCAGAAATTGAGATAGAGTGTCATACCAGGCTCTTGGTGCTTGTTTCAGACCATATACTGCTTTATTCAGTAGGTATACATGATTAGGGAATGAGTGGTTCTGAAATACAGGAGGTTGCTCAATGTAAACTTCCTCCTGAAGCTTACCATTAAAAAAGGCGCTCTTGACGTCCATCTGATATACCTTGAAGTCTTTAAAGGCAGCATATGCAAGAAAGATCCTGATTGCTTCAAGTCTGGCGACTGGTGCAAATGATTCATCGAAGTCAATTCCTTCTTCTTGTCTGAATCCTTGTGCCACCAGTCTGGCCTTGTTTCTAACCACAGTTCCATCTGCGTCCAGCTTGTTTCTGAAAACCCATCTGGTTCCAATAACAGGCAGATCGCTTGGTCTGGGAGTTAGACTCCAAACTTGATTTTGTTCGAATTGATAAAGCTCTTCTTGCATGGCCTTAATCCAGTTGAAATCAGTCAGAGCTTCATCGATCTTCTTAGGTTCCAGAGTTGAGATGAAGGCAGCATGAGTGAACTCATCCATCATCTGTCCTCTGGTTCTAATCGGTGCAGAGGGACTTCCAATCACTAGATTAGGTGGATGCCTCTTAGTCCATCGATAGCTTGACTCTGGATTGTCTGGTCCAGCCGGATGAGTAGTAGTAGCGGTAAGATCAGCATATGCTTTGATATGAGAGTTTGGATCATCCGGATCGGCTCGATCTGAAGAAGCTTCATTGCCTTGATCCGATCTGGCTAGTACTTCAGGTTCTGGTGGATTATCTCTTGACCTGTTAGCTACAATCTCATCATCACTGTTAGCTTCGAGATGGATGTTTTCCATCTGATTTTGAATTGATTCTTTGTTACCCTCAATACACAAAGATTCATCAAAAACTACATGAACTGATTCTTCTACAGTTAAGGTTCGATTATTAAAAACTCGATAAGCTTTGCTAGTTGATGAATATCCTAAGAATATTCCATTATCTGACTTAGCTTCAAATGCTGTAAGATGATTCTTACCATTGTTGTGAACGAAGATTTACAGCCAAATACATGAAGGTGAGAAATAGACGGTCTGTTACCAGTCCATATTTCATATGGAGTGAGATTCAGCTTCTTGTTAATCATAGACCGATTTTGAGTGTAGCATGCAGTATTTACAGCTTCTGCCCAGAACTTTTGTGAAATTCCAGAATCAGCAAGCATTGTTCTTGCTGCTTCTTTGAGCGTTCTGTTTCTTCGTTCTGCAACTCCATTCTGTTGAGGAGTTCGAGCGGCTGAAAACTCATGCTTAATTCCATGATCTTCTAGAAAGGATTCAAGATTCTGATTTGAAAACTCAGTGCCTTTGTCACTTCGAATCCTGTCTATGCTGGATGATTTCTCATTCTGAGTGCGTTTCAGCAGCTTGATCAACTTCGGACCGGTCTGATCTTTACTGCTAAAAAATATAGTCCATGTAAAGCGTGAGTAATCATCAATAACAACAAGAGTATACCGCATTCCCCCTAAACTTGTTATTGATATAGGACCAAACAAGTCCATATGCAATAGTTCTAAACAACGGGAGGAGGATTTGGCATTCTTGTTTTTGAAGGATGATCTGATCTGTTTGCCCATTTGGCAAGCTTCGCAGATCTTATCCTTAGCAAAATCGATCTTGGGCAGACCGATAACTAAATCATGTTTACACATGCTAGAAATAGTCTTAAAATTGATATGATTCAAGCGTTTATGCCATAGCCAGTGTTTATTATCATTGTTAGCGATGAAGCAAGTAGGATTATCAGGTTGAGCATGATTCCAGTTAATCTTATATGTATTTCCATTTCTGATTCCTACAAGCATGGTCATACCATCTGATGATTTAACAGTGCAAGTGTGTTTGTGAAATTCTACAGCATAACCATTATCACAAAGTTGACTTATACTAATCAGATTATAGCACAGATTTTCAACTAACAGCACATCATTGATAATAATGTTACCATGGACAATCTTACCCTTGCCCACGGTCTTACCCTTTGAGTTATCTCCGAAAATGATCTTGGGTCCAGTACATTCTGTAACTTCAGACAGCAGCTCGATGTTTCCAGTCATGTGATGAGAACACCCGCTGTCCAAGTACCAGTCTGATGCAAGTTTCTTCGGTACCTGTCATCAAACATAATTATTGTTGGTACCCAATCCTATTTGGGTCCAGAACGGATTAGCCCTTTGGGAACCCACACCTGTATCAGCTTTAATGGCTTGTGTGTGTGGTGTGTGCTGTGAGCTGGTCTGTTTCGATGTTGTGTGTGATAATGTGTGCGATATGGAAACCTTTTATTCTCATTGGGTAGTCTATATCTTCATTGAACTGGTTTTGAATTATAGTAATTGTATTGTCTTCCTTGCCTTCGATCTTGCACCCTTAGATTTGGTCTGAAAGACGCAAAGCTTGATGGTGCCTTTTCTTTGGCTTGGTTGACATATCCAATTCCTTTTCTCAAACCTTGATTCACGAAAGAGACTCCCGTTTGAATCGTAGGTGCTTCAGTCTCATATACTGTGCTGGATTTAACAAATGTCATTTGTTTGATTTTGTTCTTTACCAGCAACAGTTCAGATTCATCTTTGGTGGATTCTTTGGTGTCAAAGCCTATGCCAGTGAAATCACCAACGTTTCTTTGTACCTCTTGTAATTCTTCCAAAGATGTTCTGGATTTTGTCCATGTTTTGAATATATGAGAAAGCTTAGCATTTTGTGTGCTAATTCTCTTATTTTCTTCATGGAACTGATCATAGGAGATTTTTAGCTTATTCAGCTCGATCTGGAGATTGTTGCACTCACCCTGCTCAGAGCAGCTTGGTTTGTTGTGCTCATCCATTTGATCATTGACTTTAGCTTTATTTTTCTCAAATGTATCAGCTAAGATCCTATAATCATTAGCCATGTCTTGCAGTGCGGACATGAGCTCTTCACGTGTAAATTCATTTGAGTCAAAATCAAATACCTCGTCTGTCTGACTCATCTCTTCGTCTGCCATTAGACATTGAATATCTTCTTCGCTTTCGCTGGAAGAATATTCGGAGCTTTCTGAATCGGAGTCAGTCTGAGCCCACTTGATGTTTCCTTCTTCGGCTACTAGGACCTTTTGGGATTTTCCATGATTTTTGCGGTCTTTGTAGTGCTTCTTTTTCCTGTCATCGTGATGCTTCTCCTTCCGTTCTTCTTTCTTCGGTTTGGTGCAATCTGCAATGAAATGTCCGGTCTTACCACAATTGTAGCAAGCCTGATCATTAACATCATCGTCCTTTCTTGATTTATAATGAGAAGGTTTAAAATTCCTCTTATTTTTAGACATGAATTTACCAAATTTCTTGATAAATAATGGCATAGCATCATTACTTATCTGTTCGATAGATCGATCTGATGTGGAGGCGATCTGGTCTGGAATAGCTGCCAGTGCTTTGTTTGGTTGAGAGATGAATGGCTCTGCTTCACCTCTGCTTATCAGTTCGAACTCATATGCTTTAAGATCTGCGAACAGATCATGAAGTTCAACCTTGTTCAGATCTTTGGACTCCCTTATTTCAATGGTCTTAACATCCCATTCTTTTGGCAGGGCTCTCATAACTTTCAGAGCGATCTCTCTGTTTGAGTATTCTTTGCCCAGACCATTCAGTTCATTAATGATACCAGTGACTCTTTCATCAAACTCATTTAGAGTTTCTCCACTCTTCATCTTTACGCTCTCAAATCTTTGAAGAGCAACAGTCAGCTTGTTTTCTTTGGTCTGGTCGTTGCCTTCACATAGTTGTGCTATCTTCTCCAGAATTTCTTTGGCAGTAGAGCACATTTTGATTTTGCTGAACATGTTCTTGTCCAATGTTTTGAACAAGATGTCTTTGGCAACGTTGTCGAGATTTGCTTTCTTTCTTTCCTCATTCGTCCAGAGGGATCTGTCCTTCTCTACCATTTGTGGTTCTCCACCAGTAATGGCGACTGCTGTATTGACTTTCAGAATCTTCATTGGTCCATCAGTGATGACGAACCACATATCGTCATCCTGAGCTGCCAGATGAGCTTGCATTCTGATTCTCCAGTCACCATAGTCTTCTTTTGAGAACATAGGAATTTTGTTGAATGATGCCATCAGCTCAAGTGTCTTTGTGCTGATTAAGATAACCTGGCTCTGATACCACTTGTTAGGATCGGTCCGGAGTGTTTAGAGGGGGGGTGAATGAACACTCCTTGTAAAATTTAATCCCTTGTGATTTCTTTCGGATTAGTGAAAGAAATCTGTTTCTTAATCAACTCTTTTATAGAACAGACCACTGAATGTATAAGTTTGGAACGGTCTGTTTTTATATTTTTAAGAACGGCTCGATGGCTTGAATGAAAGAACGAGTGCAGAAAGATAAGACACGGGATATGTTTCTGGAAGTTCGAAGGTGGTGTAATCCTTCTACGTCTCCCCTTTTTCCAATTAAGGAAGGTTTCTACTAGAAGACTTTGATTTATACAATCCTGTTGTACAAACCCGATTCAGCTGGATTTACCTCACTACCAGACTGAAACTCATAGTCACTCGATCTGTTCAGACACTCTCTGTCTGACAGTTACAATTTGTTTCTCACTTCTATTTTTCAATACAGAATACACAAGATGCGCACAGTGATCCTAAATGATCAAATATTACAATGTAATCGTGCTTAAGAATAATTTCAGCTTGAGAGATTCTGAGCTTGAACGCTTGTGCTGTTTTTGATTGATCAACGAGAGTCTTGTTTTTATCTGTATTGTTGTTGCATCCTTTTATAGTTGCATGTACCAACGACATTATTTTCCTTAATGTGCAACTCTTGACTCTGCTTAATCTCTGAGTAAGCTACAGTCTTCTTCTTCAGGATACTTGCCGTTCTGGTTCATGCTTTCGGCGACTGTCAGGTAAGCTCTTCTTTGTCTTCTTACCTTTTATGGTAATCTCCAGTCTTTGGTCCTTTGTAGCATTAATTGCGACATTAAATGCTACAATAAATAGCCGTTAATGATTCGGACTGAAGAGCCACTCTTTATGCATCCTTGACTGCTCTGATCTGATAAAGATTGAGATCGATCTGAAGCTTCGATCTAGTCAGTCTGATATCTATCGATCCGGTCTGATATGTGATATGCCTTATCAGCTTGATCTGTTTTGAGCTATCGATCTGGTCAGTCTGATTACCCTCGATCCGGTCTGATATGCTTTGTCATCTTATCAACTTGATCTGTTTTGGGCGATCGATCTAGTCTGTCTGATTTCTCTCGATCCGGTCTGATATGTTTTGTCATCTTCAAAATCTCATTGATAAAGTTCGGAACTAACAACTACATTCAAACAAAATCAAAACACCTAAATAACCTATGGAATACGACTCAAAAGTAAATATTCAATTTTAAACTTCAAATTTGTTTTTTTTTTAATTCCAGAAACAGATCGATAATTTCAAATTTCTTTTAAATAAAACCAATAAAATCGACCAAGAAATTTACCGAGGAAATAGGAAACGTACAGCACAATAATCGACCGACAACCCTGAAACTATGTTGAAATGGCTACACAAAATAAGATAAAAACCGAAGGCTTGAAAGTTTGAATCTCTTCCTATGTTGCTTTCGATTCTTCTCCTCTTTCAGACTTGGGAAAATGAGCAAACATACGTGTATTCAGTGTACTTACCTCTATATATATTATTTAAATTAAATAATGGTTTTCAACCTTTCACCTCTTTCAGACTTAGGAAAATGAGCAAGCACACGTGTAGGAGCAATGTACATGCATATCTCAAATAGTTCAGTGTACTTACCTCTATATATATTATTTAAATTAAATAATGGTTTTCAACCTTTCAATCATACAAACTTTTATTTTATTTCAAGTTCTAATAACCTATTTCACTAATACAAAGATTAATTAAGAAGAGGACATGTGTACTGTGAGGAAATACGTATCACTTCGAGACGCCATTTCTTACGATGTCGTTTCGTCATATTTATACGCATATTCGTATAATTCTCGACTCTATAATCACTCTAGCTTATTTTATTTATTTATTTTTATAATTCAATTTATCTTACCTTATAAATCTTTACGGGTGTTACAGTTTTCCTTTCCAAGCTTTGTAGTAACTTATATGAACTCCCCAATTTTGCATCATTACCATTATCGATTTTGGTGCTAGTTTGATTTGTTGTCCTCTGAAGTTCTCCATCAATATATCTGCAAATGTTGTTGGGGTTGCTTGTCGATGCCTCGTATGTCGATCAGCAAAGTCACAAGTGTGTCTGTTGCAATTTGTACGGATGGAGAATCGAGTTGAATTCTTGATTTGTGCTCCACGCACTCTCCAACTGCATTTTTTAGAAATGCATCTCACCGAATAAAGAGCCTTAGTTGATTTCACAACATATATTTCAAATGAAGCATTTAAAGAAACTTTAATCAGCTCATTTTTCAGCTCACATTGACTACTAAACTCTTGACCAACTGATAAATTATTTCCATCAGTGAAGGCATATATATCAGCAACTAATAAAAGCTGATTTCCACCATCATCTCTAACTTGATCACAACTAGCACCACCATATACCAAATTTTGAATGTTGTCTCTAGTTGTGTTTGTCGCATCACATTCATCTCTAACATGATCATCCTTATCTCGTTTTCTTCTGAGGGCAGAATTAGAATCATCATGTATGAAAATACATTTACAGAATTCATCACGTACATGAGAATCCACATCATGTCCACTCTCTCCACCACTTCCAACAGATGATTTAATATTTTCCACGTGTAGCACGGGTCTACTTCTTGAATTGCTAAATGATAAATATGTTTTCAACGATCGGGAATTGCGTACATAAATTGGGTATGGATTGCATATATCAGTTTCTAGTAAATAACTTAATCTTAACTCAATATCCTTTTCACTCAGCTCAAAAGTCTCGAAAATTTCATTTAGCAAAACTTCAATTGTCAGCTTATTCTCATCAACAAATATTGCAGTCCATTCAGCATTATCCCCAGGAGACCATATGTAAATACCTTGCTCATTGCACTTCCATTGCCCATCATAATTTATAAATATTTGAATCATTGTTATTTCATATAGGAACAATTTAGTGTTTTTAAAAAAACAATTTAATGATGATACAAGGAAAATAAAATATAAGCAATAAATAATGTAATAATAGCAACCAACCCATATGACATACTGCTGTATTAATCAATGAATAATTTCAAAACCCCATTTGAACTACAATTTGACTTGAACATAACAGAAAAGAAAAGCACAAATTTTCTATTTTTGCGAAAATTAATAAACTTCAATAAATCATATAAAGCATCATGCCTCCACTGCGACACTATTCTAGTGATGATGCAAACATCAAACTCCGATAAAGTCCTTTGTGATGTTATGAAAGTGCATTCAAAACCAAAATAAATAAAAATATGCAGTAGGAATTGGGAACGGCCAAAATAACTCATTCGACCAAAACTTTTACGGAAGTTCACATTCATTACAATCAGATATGGAAGTTCACCAATAAATAATGAAGTTATACTTTTTCTTACATTGGAGTATTCTGGAAGTGGGAAAGAAAGGAAGGAAAGAAAGAAGTGGAGGCCCAAATAAGAAGGGCTAGAGTGAGAAAGACAATAGAAGGTCCCAATGGGTATAAATTGAGTTTTATATATTATGAAGGTCATTTGACCAAAAACCTTTTCAAAAGGCCTTTGACTTTAAAAAAATATATCTTTTAAGATTATTTATTTTTTGTCCCCAGTGGTAAATGCAAAATTGGAGTTATCGAGAGAGACTTTAGAATCAAAAGATTTTAGATAAAGTAGGTCTAAAGCGGAATATATGGAGTGCAAATTTAGTGATCGTACCATTCGGAATCCCGGTGTTGTAGCACTCGATGGTCAAGAGGTATCGATGAGCACCAAGTTTCGATACCTAGGTTCTGTTATCCAATAGGATGGAGAGATTGACAGTGACGTTAACTACATGATTCAGCCGGGCTGGTTGAAATAGAGAAATGACACCGGAGTACTGTGCGATCGTAATATCCCGTTGAAATTGAAGGGAAAATTTTATAGAACCGCCATTAGACCTGCCATGTTGTATTGGAAGGAATGCTGGGCACCCAAGAGGAAAATCATCTAAAAGATGAGTATGACAAAGATGCATATGCTTCATTGAATGTGCGGTAAGACCAGAAGAGATAAAATAAGAAACAAAGATATTCAAGTTGAAGTAGGTATAACTTGTATAGAAGAGAAGGGCCCAACAATGCGCCTGTGCATCGAGTGAAGTCCATGGATTTCGGCCATTTCATGATAGCTAGAGGACGACCGAAGAAGACATGGCTCGAAGCTATACGCAAAGACTTGTATTTCAAGAGGATTGAAGATGATAGTCTGACCGATAGAAGCGCTTGGAGAAGACTGACGCACGTGTTCGACCCAACTTGATTCTCTATTGTCAATTTCTTGAGATTAAAAGCTTAGTTGTTGTTGTTGTATCCTCTTTTAACTCTTAGTTTTATAAAAATAAAATATAATAGCATAAAAACTCGAATATAATATTTGATGAGAAATAAATTCCCCAACGTAGTTGTGATTTTTACAAAAAATTATAATATTTGAAATTATTTTTTTATATTAACATTTAGTGTGAATACATCTATAGGCATTTTAGTAATATATTAATGTGGACTGAACCACTTTATCCAAATAAAAGCAGCCCAAACTTGAGTTGTCTTTATTTTTAACTTTGGCCCAACCCAATAACACCACCCATTCCTTATCAAAACGAGACTTTTAGGGTTCGGAGTGGAGAACTTGTGGAGATGGCGAAGTTCAACGAGGTGCAGAAGCGGCGCCGTTCTGCCGTCGCTCAGTGGAAGAGGAAGGTACATGGAGATACCCTCACTGGAAAGCTGCGACAGAAGCCACAACTGCTCTCCATCTCCGGAAAACGCAAGCGCAAGCTCTTAAAAAAATGGCGACGGGTCCGTAAATTAGATTAATGAGTAATATTTGTGTTTTCTAATGTGAACTTTATCATTATCTGGTTTGTTTGTTAACAGGATCAAAAGGAGGTAGTGGAGAAAGGATTAATTACGATGCAAGATGTAGAAATGGCTCATGCTGATGGTACGTTGTTGAAATTTTCAATGTTTAAACCAGAGTCATGGTGACAGTAAGCTTGTTATTGATTGTTTGCGTTTTCGTTCTTGCAACTAGTCCATTCTTTATATTGCTGATTATTGTGAGAAGTCGACAACTTGGTGAAATTGCATGATAATATTTAATCTTAATATTTTTATATTTTCTTAGCTTGAGATTGTAAGTGTCTAAGAAATTAGGTAGATCTTAATAAAGTCTAATCATCTTAGAATATTACAATTATCAAATTTTAATCACAAAAAAGCTGTGTTTTGTGTGTTCTACTTGAATGGCCTTTGATAGGATATATTTTGGATATGGTGGATTTTATTTCAGGGACATCAAAAGATGCTACTAAACCCTCTGTTACATTTTCCATGAAGAAGAGTGCTAAACTTAAAGTTAAGCAATTGAAAAAGAACAAGAAAGGTGCAGCGATTCTGTACTTTACAGAATTTTTTTTTATATTTGTAAATGCTTACTTCTTTTTATTTCTCGGAAGTCATTATCTTCATAAAGCATGTTATTCACATGTTTTAGTTGTTCTATTTTTTCATGCTTTATGATTGGAATTGATCTTGTTTCTTCAATTTTGTGATTCCTTTTACAGTTAAGAACAATACAAAATCTCAAATACCTGCTGGAGAAGTTTCAGGTGATGCCATGGTGGAGTAAATGGGGTAAGCAGAGCACTTTTGAATATTATTCGAAGGGATGCTTTTTCCATTTTGTACCATGCAATCCTGTGTAAATTCTTTAGTCTTAGAACACTGGCACTTGTTGGTTAGGTTATTGATTCCAATACCATGTATTTACGACTATATAAGCAATGGCTCTTACCAAGTATCATAACATTTTCTAGTGTTTAATCCATCTTGGGAAGTTCGATCTTACAATCTGTAGGGTAAAATAGACTAGAAATCTCAACACTAACACGAAGATTCTCTATCGATAAAGAATCAATATGACCATATTTAGGCATAAGGCGTTTTCTTGTTGTCTCAAAATGTGTATTGAAGATGAGACGGTTTAAGGTATCTGAAGAATGACACATGTTTTTCCAAAATATGAATTTTAATATTTGATTTTATTGAATAGAGAACAACATTGATTATCTGTATTATTCCCTTTGATGCATGACTAAGTGCCTCTGAAATTTAACCTCAAGTTTCATATCTTAAGAAGACCGATGGTTGTGGATCTGAAATTTTCAAAGGGTTCATGTCATTTAAACAGGATTTTATTCGAAGTACTTTACAAAATCGCAGCTTGTTTGTAGTTCAGGAAAATCTTCTATTTACATCCACGCTGTATGTTTTGAATTTCACAAATGTGCTAATCGAAAGACTGGATTGTTGAGCCGCAGACGAATGCTTGGAGGGCTTTAGCTAACGGGGTTAATGTTACGTAAGTCAAGAATGCCACAATGTTGGAGGAGAAGCTCAAACAAACTGAACCCATACACATGCCTTTCAAGTCAATTTAAATATTTTCTATTTAATTCAAGCCAAATGACATTTGAACGTATATTTTAGTCTGAAATATTTTGTTTGATTATTTATATGAAAAGCTAAAAATATGATATTACTGTTTGCTGTAAAAGTTCGATTACTATATTTGAACCACACAGATACTCTCTAATTCAAAATCAAATTTGTAAGAGCTCAACTCAAGTTCAAAAGGGTACGTTTTTTAAACTTTTAGCAGACAAAACGTGAGTTCGATCTTAAATATAGGAAAAAATAACTACTATTCAACTCTAGCTCAGTTCATTGGCACCTTAAAGGGTAGCAAAACGTGCGTGCCAGGCTGTCATGCCCCCGAACAAGTGCCATCTGGCACGTTTTGAAAATGGGCTTTGCCAACATGACCCGTTTTCTTTTTGTCTTGGCTTGGTCCGGAACAGCTTGTTTCCAGCTATCTCGATTTTGAGAGCTTGTATTGCCAAAAATTGTGACGAACTTGGCCCTGTTGCTTCCAATTTGAGATTGTAATTGTTTAAAAAAATTGAGATTGAGAAAATATAATTCAATTGCTTAAAAAGCTTTGGAAATGAAATGCAAAATGTGAGAATAAATTGAAGACAAATATTACACAATAGGAAAAATAAATAAATTAAAACAAAGGTCATGCCAACATGGGCCAATATAATCAGCCCGGCACGGCTAGCCCATTTTGCCATATGTAGGAACCTTTAAAGTTAATAAAGGGAATTATGGGCCAATATTAGAAGCCCAAGAGAGGGCATTCCACGTGCTTATTAGAAAAGGGGAGAAACACATGAGTCTCAAAGGGGTTAGTTTGTAACATTTGGAGGGATAGCTTGTTGCTTGGGTAACGTTAGCATATTGAGTGAGATTGTATTCCTTTCATTTATTCACAAGTTAGTTCAATATATTAATACAATTCATTTCAGAAACCATTATGTTGTGTTCTTCTTGTTGGATCATTTCATTAATTGCTTGATCGTTGAATTTTGTCTTTAACAATTGGACCAACATACGGTTTGACACCAATGATTCATCATGGCTACGACCACAAGTTTGACTCCGGTTGGAGCATTGGAAAAAACGATATTCAATAGAAAAAATATGTTGCTGGAATAGAATGAAAGGAGCAGGGAGTGGAAGCAGGGGCTAGAAACACGCATTTCGGAACTCGAGACCACCGTCGATGCTATGATGGAGTTGTTGAAGGGTAATAAACAACGAGCTGTCGATGAGTGTGGAGTGAAAGGGGTATAGGCAAATAGGGTAAAATCCTGGGATTCCACGACTAAGGGTCACGTGATGTAGGAGCAGATTGATGATAGAGAATGTGAAGAATTACCTGGGAAAGGGTGGAAGACAGAGAGAGCATGGAATCTACAGAATGTTTTGGAACTGTGCCGGCGGATGAATGGCCTGCGAAAGAGGTGGAGGATTCAATCATCATGAACGAGGTGACAGGAACTTAGAAATTCCACCGGAGATCAGAGAGAACTGGGAAGAAGTGGGCGGCGGACACGACATATGAGTCGGAACAAAGTAACAACATCGTTGAGGATAAGCAACTCATTTGTCACCTGAAAATTGACAACTAATTGCGCGGTGAAATTGGCATCACTGTTGCAGAGAGGGGATGGTGTGGGTTTCACTATACAAGGATGGAGGTGGAGAGATTGATATGGCTATAGTCAAAAATAAATTAATATGGGCTATTGCATGGAGGCCCAGGGAAGAAGTTTGGGCCTGCCACAGACTGGGCCTTCTTGAAATTGATCGACCAAATCAGTGCACCTTGCACTTTACACTAAACTGATTTTATCTTGTGAGTGAGATCGAGTTTGTTGCAAGGGGAGAAAGTTCTCCTATTGGGTTTCCGTCCCCGGCTTCACATCCAAACGCATCGGAAAAATAAATATATACAGATCTAAATACGAGGACGATCGATTGCGACTGATTCATATATAAACATGCAAATATCAAATATAAATGCATGAAAAGAAATTACCATTTCACCGACGTAAATCTGTCTGAGGGCGGTGATCCCTCGTGTCCAATCAACCTAACCAGATCTACAAGCTCAGCACCCGTGCTAGTTTGGTGTTAGCGTTTCTATGATAGCGTATTGAATAGAGTTTTTAACCCTAGAGATGAACCATATATCTATAGGTGAGTTTACGTCACTTATTTGGGCTAGGGTTCTTAGGACCCAACGGGCCAACCATTGGTTAATTGGCTTGTAGGACATCTTATGCTAACAATCTTTCATTTGCCCAAAAACCAACACAAAACTACAACCCATAATCCAAGTAAGTCAATACAATTGAACAACTTGATGTACTACCAATGTACATAATTATGAGACATAATATATCAAACATTTTAATTTTAGAACTTTCTATAAATGAAACACTTTCAAATATAGAAACTCAGCTAGAGTGAGGAGCTTTCAAATTAAATTCATCTATTCTAAATCACTTAACATTTAATTCTCAATTCTCATCGATTGACCGACGAGGGGTTGATTGTGACCCAGCGAGGCTCAAGTATATCATAGTAGTGAGACCATAACCTTTGTGATTTTAGAAGTCAAACAACTTCTTTGGGCTTACCCTAAATCCCTCATTGTCAATTAAACTCCTCTAATAGACAATACCGAAAAATAAATGTTATATATATTATATATAACAATTGTATAATTGTTATAATAGACAACTTCTTTGGGCTTATTATATCAATTATATTATATACACCTAACTTATAAAAATTGTTAAGTATTTATTGTGCTATTATTATGTAAACAACAAATTAAGGTAACATTTTAAACGGCTGGCAGCACCTATCAAACATTTACATTTAAATGGTACCAAGCATTAGAAATTATAAATAACTAAGCAACAATAAATCAAAACTCCCACATATAAATGGTGTATAAAATAACATATAACATATATAACACAATAATGTGGTAACCACATTAAACGGCTGGTAACACCTAGCAAACATTTAAGTGGTACCATAAATGCAATATATAAATAACAAAAACAATAATGTAAAACTCCCACTTTCAAATGGTGTTTTACTTAAAGAAGATACAAACATTTATTGTATCTAATAATCAATAATAAATCAAGGTTTCCACAATAGAAATGCAGACGTAATCGAGCAAGTCTATATGGTACCAAGAATTTAATATGTTAAAGATAACAATAAATTAAAACATCCACTTATAAGTAGGGTATAATTAAAATTAAACAAGAATATAAATATATCACATAGTATATAATATAAACAATGTTTATATTTTTTTTTATTAACTTTATTATCATATCAAGAGCTTCACATTTTCATCTCAACTTGTTGAAATTAGTTCTTCATGATGGAATTGAAGAACTTGGAATAATTACTAAACATAAGGATATATTTTCTTAAGTGAAGAAAAAGAGAATAAAGAGAGAAAATATGAAATGAACTCTTATTTCTTATAATGAGGGATATCACAATGCATCAATACACATCTCTATTTATAGGCAAAATGAAGAAAGAAAGTTACAAGTTGGGATAATATTTTATTCAACTAACTGAACACCACTCTTGACTTTTTGAATTATGCATTCATCTATCTTGTAGCCCTGTTTTGACCATGTTGCACTCCGAATTTGATCTTGTCCACTGCATCAAAGTTGTAGATCAGCTTGTCTACTTAAACTTTATATAAATATATATTTTTCATTTGGCCAAGAATTCAATGAGATACGGTCTAAATACGTACGTATAGCCAAACAATTTTTCTTTGTTGCATCTTTTCTTTGTTGTAATTTTTTCTCCCAATTGTAAAATCAATCTCACTTTCATGTCTTCTCCAAAGTTGTAGGTATTGAGCTTAGCTTTATATAGGTTCAAGAAGCACCTCAATCCAAGTTTTCAAACTCGAGTTACGATTTTTTTATTGAACCTGTAAAAACAACTAATTATTATTATAATACAACAATCATATTTTAACTTACAAAAAGTATTAAATTGATGCAAACTAGTGAATTTAATGAAACATAGAATGTAAAATGATACCTTAATTATTTACTAAGTGTACATTTTTAAGTATTCATCATATCCCCCAACCAGTTTATTGCTAGTCCCTAACAATTTAAGCTAAAATAGCAAAACAAAATATGCTGATTAGTTTAACTAGAAACGTATTAAAAACTTTCCTTGCATTTAAAAAGAATTTTTGAAAAAAGTCAAAGTTATATCAAAATCACTTATAATTATAGCTTCACACTTTTCTTGAGCTGCTTAAGCTAAAGCCTTCTATCAAAATTCCAATATATCAATTTCGAGAATTTCCTAATAAGAGTCTCAACTCCATATTCTCACGGGTAAGTGTATGTTTTAAAGGCAATGATTTCTCTCATGCAGTTGGAATACAGATAAATGCTCGGTTAAAAAGGCTTATTAAACGCAGACAGACGAAGAAGCCAAAATTATTCAAAAGTTGGCAAATCTAAAAGTTTAGAACTTATTCATTCTTATTTTTCAATCTTTTGTTGAGTCTGCATCGTTGACCCAGTAACACCATGTGATGAAACATGCTCAAAATAATGAATGCTGATGAAGCGGAGTGTCTCTACAATGTTGTTCTCCTCTTTGTATTTATTATAATTAATTTTTTCTTTTCTTTTTTCTTTTTTTGTTCACTCTTTTATTTTATTTTTTTACACGGGGTGATAAAATCATGTAACTCCAATATTACATTGATTTTGAGTTTCAATATTTTGATACCTGGAATCACCCTTCAGCTTGTATCGTATCTTTTTTCAAAATAAGAAATCGTGTTTTAAACCATAGATAACCATACTGAAAATTAATTAAGGCATTTAAGCTGTTTTAAGGCATTTAAGAAATGTCAACACTGTCAAAATAATTATCAATATTCAGGAGACAAACAGGTTTATTATGGATATTGAGTTGTGCCCACGAAACAGTGTGAAAAATTTCTTCCAAAGTACCGAAACCACATGGTAATGCAACAAAAGCATTAGAATTTTCAATCATTTTTTTAAATTCGGTCATACATGGATGAAACTCTTAATTATTCCCCAATTGTGACACCGGTAATGTTTCCTTCAGCTAAAGCTTCAGGAATAATACCAAAAACCCTTCCAAATGAGCAGTAGTTGAAACACATCACATAACCCAATATTACCTCCCCATAGACCAAATGTATCTTTTTCTCGGCTAACAACTTCCCAAGATTATTTGCTTGTTCAACAAATATTTCATTTTTTCCAAAACTAGATCCACAAAATACAAATATTTTTAATAACTTGTGTAGAGGATCCTGCCATTTTCTTTTTCTTTTTTTTCTGCAAGAAAATTGAGAAAGTTGGGTGATTCTTATAGGGAGTGAAAGATGTTATCATGACAAAAAAATATGGGTCCACCTGTAGACAGAATGCAATGTAATATAAATTAATAACACGCATGCATATGTACAGTGTTGTGATTGTGGCTCACAAGTTTCCTCTGGTTTAACGTCCAGAAACGGCTCAACGCCTTCTATGAGTCGAGGATTAGCTTCCCATCCAATTTTTCTTATAAATTGGCAAACATGGTCTTTTTTAGTCAGATTCCTAGGACTAATACGCTGACGCTAAGCTTGAAATAATTTCAATAAACGTAGAAGTTCAATGTAAACATATCCACTAGAATGCGTCTCAAGAGTCAATAAGAAGAAATCTAAAGACTCTTTAGTCAGCCCACTCTTAATGAAATCACTTTTATCTAGGGGTGGTTACCGGATCAAACCGGTCCGGTCCGGACCGGAACCGGCCGGTTCCGGGCCCGTTATGGGCGGAACCGGTCCGCTCCGGTAAGGAATCGGATCGGATCCGGTTCCGGTTCCACCGGTTCCGGGTTGGAACCTTACCGGATCGGATCCGGTTCCGGTTCCACCGGTTCCAGGTTGGACCGGTTCCAACCCGGAACCGGATTTTTCTTTTTTTTTTTTTATAAAAAAAAAGGAAAAAATGAAAGGAGTTATCGAAAAATTTTTTTTTTTTTTTTTTAAAAAATGGATCCGGTTCCGGTTCAATCCGGAACCGGATCCGTTTGGTCCGGAACCGGTAAGATACCGGATCCGGAACGGTAGAACCGATCCGGTATCAAACCGGTTCGGGACCGGTTCGGGACCGGTTAGTCCGGTTCCGGTTTCGGACCGGACTAACCGGTCCGGTTTCGGACCGGACTAACCGGTCCGGTTTCGGACCGGGTCCGGATCGTCCCGGTCCGATAAGCACCCCTACTTTTATCTTCTCTGTTAGTGGAAACACATCCCAAAGATCTGCATCGTTTATCACAAGTCCATCTTGCACACTTATGACAAACATCTAACCTTTTGGTCCTCCGTTTCTTGGCGTAAGAAGTCTTTCCTAACCCAGGCATATATCGAACGAATAATGATCATGTCGCTTCTCCTCCGAACGAACCTTTGCTTCAATTATAAAGCGAATATCTCCTGGAACTCCTTTGTGCATAAGCATCCTCAATCTTTCACACCTACCATGGTAAATTTTTCTTAAAATATTATTTGTAACATAAGGAAAATATTTACAAAGTTTTGCTAAATTTCATCGATGTTGGAAAAAAAAAGCAGAAAATGATTTTTTTTTCTTTTTGTTAGCAACTATTGTGGGAAACTGATTTAACCGACTAAAATAGCCACGGAGTGCCGTTCTCCGCCACTTAACCGAGGAAATAAAATAAGAATACATGTACAAACAACAAAAACAACAAAAATATTAAAAAAAATTAAGGATCAGAGAGTGAGACAATATCATCTTGAAAGATTTCATTTTCTAGAAATGGCTTGAGTCTTTGACCGTTAACTTTAAAAATATTGCTTGTTTTAGGATCTTCAATGTCAAGAGCTCCATAGGGGTACACTTGTTTTTACAACAAATGGGCCAATTCATCTTGGACGTAATTTTCCAGGAAATATGTGAAGTCGAGATTATAAAGCAAAACTTTTTGAACAATCTCAAAAGATTTTCTAAAAATTGTTTTGTCATGAAAAGATTTGATTTTGCTTTATAAATCTTCGAATTCTCGTATGCATCATTTCTTAGCTCATCAAGTTCATTAAGTTGCAGTTTTCGTAATTTACCCCCATCATTCATGTTTAATTTAGAGTTTTAATTGCCTAATAAACTTTATATTCAAGTTCCATTCTCATAGACTAACCTATAGGGAGACATACCCAATGATGTTTTAAAAGCAGTCCGATATGCCCAATTTTCATCATTAAGGCACAATCTTTACGATTTGAATTAATTGTTATTCCAAAATTTGTTTGATCTCCCTAATAGCTAGTTCCACTTGTCCATTTGTCTGAGGATGATAAGGGGTAGCAACTTTGTGTGTAATTTCATATTTTTTTCATTAAAGAAATAAATGGTTTATTCACAAAGTGAGTTCCCCCATCACTTATCATGGGTCGAGGAATTCCAAATCTGCTGAAAATGTTTTCTTTAAAAAACGGTAAGACTATTTTATGATCATTTGTTCGCATGGAATCACCTCTATCCATTTTGAAACATAATACACTACAACTAAAATGTACAAAAATCCAAAAGATGGTGGAAAAGGGTCCATAAAATCAATTCCCCAACGGTCAAATTTCAATCTCGATTATAGGATTTAAAGACATCATGTTTCTTTTAGAAATTGCACCCAACTTTTGACAATTCTCACACGCTTTGCATAGTGAATGTACGTCCTTGAATAAAGTAGGCCAATAAAATCCACATTGTAAGATTTTTGCAGCTGTTTTCTTTGAAGAAAAATGCCCCCCACATGCCTCTGAATGACAAAATTTAATGACACTACTTAGCTTATTGTCTGGAGTGCAACGCCGAAAAATTTGAACTGGACAATACTTGAACAGATATGGGTCATCCCAATAAAAGTTTTTTACCTCTTTCATAAATTTCCTTTTATCTTGAAAATTCCAATGGGATGACATTTCTTATGTTACAAGAAAATTAACTATGTTAGCAAACCAAGGTATAGTAGTAACAAAAAATAATTGTTCATCTGGAAATTTATCATTAACGGGTGTGATTTCACAAGATGGTCCCGTTACAAGTCTTGACAAGTGATCAGCTACCACATTCTCTTTTCCCCTTTTGTCCTTGATAACTGTGATATCCCTGAAATGATTAATTGCAACTTGGTGCATTAATTGTGTTTATATGATTAATTATGATGGTAATTAATTATGTGTTGGAATTATTATGTGGAAATGCTTAGTCACGTGTTAGAGTGACCCGGGATAGCATTTCAGGGTGCATGTTGGGTATGTTGGGAATTATGGTTGGAAGCATGATTTATTTGCCTTGGTTAGCAATTAATTAGAAATCATGTGTTTAATTGATATTTCGGTGCATTTGGTTTAATGCTTTGGAAAATATCATGTTGGGTGTTTTATACACCATGATTCGTGGATTGCATTTTAATTAAACTCGACACTTTTATTCCCCAACCCCACCTCATCCACTCTCACTTTACCTTTACCAAACAACACCCAAACCCTTCCCCTTTCTCTCCATTTTCGAGTTCAAGCTTTGGGGTGAAGAGAAACCTTTCAAAAATCTTGATTTGTGGAGTATATTGGGTGATTTGAGGTCCCCAAGAGGTATGGATACCTCATGGTTAATTTTGTTGTGTTTTGTTTAAGTTTGGTATGATTTTGAAGGGTTTGAAATGGGTTTGTGTTGGGTTGTTGTGGGTTTGGTTATATGTTGGATTTATACTTGTTTTGAAGTATATTTTGGTGGTTTATGTTGCATTTGATGTTGTTGGTTTGTTGGGTTAAGTGTTGGTATGGATTGGAAGGTTTTTGGGAGCAAAAATGGTGAAAATCGCATGTCTGTGCGAGGCGATCGATCGCCTGAAAAGAGGCGACCGATCGCCAAGGGACAGTAGCATTTTTGCGGGTTAGGCGATCGATCGCCTAAAATGAGGCGACCGATCGCCGAGAGGCAGTAGCCAAATCAAAGGATAGGCGATCGATCGCCATGTTTGAGGCGACCGATCGCCGCGATGAAAATTTTGAGGCGACCGATCGCCTGGGTGAAGCGAGCGATCGCCGCCAGTGGATTTTTGAGAAATGATTTCTTTTGTCAAATTTTTGGTATTTGGCTATTATTTGGCTTCTAATATGGGGTTGTGTGATTGTGTAGAACCATCCCAGGTAGCAACGCAACCGAGGAACTGAAGCCATATCAAATCCACTTTTGGAAAGGTACGTAGTGGACGTACGGGCATCCAACGGTACATGTATCTTATATACTCATTGTTTATGCATTGTGGATGCGAGTATATATGTGGTATTGCATTGTGGATGCAAATACATGTTATGCATGATGTTTATAGATGCATATGATGATTATTGGTGCACATCCCATGAGTCGTGGTCATCCCTTGATGATTTTAATGCTTGCCGCTATTTGTTTGGTTCCGCTAAATGTGAAGCGAGGGGTGGGAGCGCCGCATGTCACATTTGAGCGTGGTTATCATATAGGGCGAGGAAAGGGTATTTGCCGCTCAATGAGAGGCGAGGGGTAGGAGTCCCGCATGTCCATTGAAGCGAGGTTATCCTATGCCGCCTATATGTAAATAAGCGAGGGGCATTAAAATACATTGTGATGGACAGACTAGGGATTGGTGATCAGTATTTGGTATTGATGAGATGGTATATGTCATGACATGTTTAGACCATTAAAAATAATCTATTGATTATACTCATGAGTTATGGTACATGGACAACCAAACGGGAAGCGTTTGAAATGCATGGGGAAAACAGGAAGTGTTTTATTATGATTATGCATTTAAGCTTTATCTTCATATTGTGTTGAATATGAATGATTATTATTGCTCATGTTTGGGGGGCCTTGTAGGTACACGTTTGGCATGATAGAAGGGCTAGACGGGTTGAGATGGTGAGCTTATTGAGGATGCTTTTGGGACTTGAAGGACATGATTATTTTGGATAGTATCTACTCTAGGAGTAGTATAAAACTATAGTTGAACACATTCATTGATTGGAATGTAATTAATCCATTTGGTAGTCCTTATTTTTGGCATGTAATGCTTAAGCTCTTAAACTCAACACGTTCTTTTACACTCTGATCTTTTATATTAGCTCTATTATGCCTTGATTCCGCACTTAAGGATTAGGGTCCTTACAATAACAATATCAAATTCTTGAAGCAACAAAATCCACCTTATCAATCTTGGCTTGGCATCCTGTTTGGTTAACAAATATCTCACAGTAGAGTGATCAGTAAAAATAACATTTGTTGCCCCAATTAAATAAGAACGGAATTTATCTAACTCGAATATTACAATAAGTAGTTCTTTTTCAGTTGTGGAATAATTCATTTGAGCACTGTTTAAAGATTTTATCTTGCATAATAAATCACATAAGGTTTACCGTTTCTTCTTTGACCTAACACAGCGCCAACTGCATAATCACTTGCATCACACATTACTTCGAAAGGTAAAGACCAATCAGGAGGTTGCATGATAGGGGCTGAAGTTAAATGACCGATGATCTTACCAAAAGCGTCTTGGCATTTTTGAGTCCACTCAAATGCAGTGTCTTTTGTTAAGAGGTTACAAATAGGTTTAGCTATTAAACTAAAATCCTTAATGAACCTCCTATAAAATCCAGCATGTCCCACAAATGAGCGAACTTCCCTAACTGTTTTTGGCGGGGGTAATTTAGTAATGACATCAATTTTTGCTTTGTCAACTTCAATACCATCAGAAGATACTACATGTCCCAACACAATTCCAGAAGTAACCATGTGATATCCCCGAAATGATTATGTGTTATTTAAACATTAATCATTGTTGTGAAAATTATGGTATTAATTCCTTGCTTTGAATTAATAATATTGGGAGATGCATGTGAGGGTACATGTGTTATATGTTGGGATTTTGGGGTTGTGGCATGATTAATTGGGGTGCGTGTTAATCGTTTTGGTAAAGCATGTTTTAAAAGGGAATTGAAGTATTTTAGTGAGAAAATACTATAGATATCGTGTGAGGATATTTAATACATCGTGCTAAATACCGGGACCAAAACATAACATATCATACCACCCACCACTCAACCACCCCCCTTGACCCATACCCTGCTGCCAGCTGCTGCCCATACCCTTTTCCCCCATCTCCCACTTCACCTCACAAGTCTGAAATCACTTCTTTCTTCCTCACCAAACTCGTCCAACACTTGCTGAGCAAGATAGGAAGGAGCTCAACTAATTTTACTGCCTTGAAGCTTGCAAAAATCGGAGCCAAAAAGGGGTGAGAAACCATTTCTGGGTTTGAAAAATTTGTTGTTGAGTTCATACTTTTGTTGGTGTGAAAAATGGCATGTTAGTTTAGGTTTTGTTAAACCTTCGATTCATGTTCATTTATGATGTTTTTATGAAGCTTCCAGTATTTTTCCTTGAGCATATTACATGTTTTATGTAGAAGATTTAAGCATGTAAAGAGGAGTGTTCGAAAATCTGGGTAGATATTTCCCCTGTTTTTCTGGAAAAACGTGGACTGGGAGTGATTTTGAGGAGGTGATATTATGCATGTTAGATGGGTTTTAGAGTAAACCTTCGATGTGAAAATATGCATGGTAGTCTTGTGAAGCTCTTGGCATGTTTGTTCGAGCATGATTTATGAGTTATGTTATAGTTTTTATAGCATGAATTGAAGTACTCGAAAATCTGGAAAGGAAATGTGTTGTCCTGTTTCAGGAAATGTTGATTGGGTACCTGTGTAAATGGTCGATTCCAATGCATGTGGGATTATGTTAGAGTGTAATTTTGGTATAAATACACTCAGGGTAGTGTGTTGTAACTGCTAGCATGTTGGTCTTGGCATGTTGTATGTCTTACATGTTAGAATGAAAGGTGTGAATATCAGTGTTGAACATTCTGGAAAAATATCGCGCACAGACCATGTGGCGATCGATCGCCACAAATGGCGCGATCGATCGCCGAGGTCCAGTAGCCAAAATCAAAGTCACGCGATCGATCGCCATAAAAGGCGCGATCGATCGCCATGGGACAGTGGAGTTTGGCGATCGATCTCCAAGGGGTAGCGATCGATCGCCAGAAGCAAAATTTTGAAATATTGATTTTTGTTGAATTTTTGATTTTGGATCATATATTGGCATCTAATATTGTGTTGTACACTGGTGTAGAGCCTTCACAGACGGCTACACAACGCAGGGGATAGAGTCCCACCACACACTACTTTTTGGAAAGGTACGTAAGCGACGTACGGGCATCCCAACGGTAACATGTATTTATGTTTGTCTGTGTGACGCATGATGAATGCAATGTGATGCATTATGAGTCGATACATGTTATTATGCATTGTTGTTGCATATTATGCATTGTTGTTGCATATTGTGATGTGGGATAAAGAGATGTATTCCACGAGTTAGGGCGATCACGGTTAAGGTGTTAATGCTTACGCTTTACCGCTAAAAATGTGGAGCGGGAGGGGGGAGGCTCGCTTGCACATGGAGGCGGGTTTATACCATACTGAGCGAGGATGAGATACCGCTAGTATGAAGAAGCGAGGATGAGATACCGCTTGTTTTGAGATTATGAAAGCAAAGAAGCATTAAAATAACTGATGATGACTGACTCAAGAAAAAGAGAAAATGTCATGACATTCATTTGTGAAACCATACATTCATGTTATGTGTTATATTATGAATTATGGTACAGGGACAACCAATGGGCATTGTAAATGCGATGGAAATACAGGAAGTGATTTGTATTTTATGATTGTGCATTTACGCCTTATTTTCATATTATGTTGAATATGAATTGTGTTATGCTCATGTGTTGGGGGTTGTCTTTGTAGGTGCTTTTGATGTTGAGAACCAGGGTCGGGGTTGAGAAGCTGAGCTGTAAGGAGAGCTACAGGATTTAGCTACATGATTTGAGAAAATTTTATATAGCTTCTACTTGTGGTAGAATAAGACTATAGTGTAACACCTTTTGTAGGAATTTGTGAAATTCCTTTGAAACTTTTACTACTGTATTCCTTAAGCTCAGGACAATCAACATGACTCATTACTCTGATTTATTCATATGAATGTTTAGTTCTCTTAATCGTACCTATTAGTATATTGAGATATCGGGGTCTCACAAACCATATAATGACATTTTTCCCAATTTAAGATAAGACCATTTTCTTCACATCTTTTTAAAACTTTTTCTAAATTTTCAAAACAATTAATTTCCAAACACGGTCAAATCATCCATGAAAACTTCTAAACAATTTTCAACCATGTCACTAAAAATGCTTAGCATACATCTTTGAAATGTTGCTGGAGCATTACATAATCCGAATAGCATTCTTCTAAATGCAAATGTTCCAAAAGGACATGTGAATGTGGTCTTTTCTTGGTGTTTGAGGGTAATGGGAATTTTATAATAACCTGAATATCCATAAAGAAGCAGTAGTAGGGATGTCATGCTAGTCTTTCCAAGATTTGATCTAAAAATGGTAAAGGAAAATGATCTTTTCTAGTGGGGTTGTTTAATTTTCTATAATCAATACACATGCGCCAACTAGATGGGACTCGACTTGACAGCAATTCTCCTATATCATTTTTAGCACAGTGATACCTGATTTTTTTGGAACTATTTGTATTGGGCTTAGCCACGCACTATCAGAAATAGGGTAGATAATTCCAACATCAAGTAATTTGAGAACCTCGGTTTTAACAACTTCTTTCATGTGTGGGTTTAATCTTCTTTGAGATTGCCTATGTATTTGCATTTTCTTCTAAATGAATCATATGTGTGCATATTAATGGATTAAGGCCCTTTACATCTTTGAAAGTCCAACCGATTGCATTTTTGTGTCTTTTAAGTACTTCAATTAATTTACCTTCTTCATCACTTGCAAGATTCGAGGAAATTACCACGGGGTAAGTTTGGTCCTCTCCAATAACAGAATTCATGTTTAATTTTTTGAATTTTTTAATGCATGAGGGAATGGTGGCATCACTTTGGTTTGAACCTCTCCTTCGCATGGCATAGTTTCAATCTCTTCCTTACCCTTTGAATGTGACTTACCATAATCTTCACAAGGTTCAAGAATAGACTTTTCAACAACTTTACCAATGCGAAGAGTAATAAGCGATTTGACTTGATCTTTTGATTGGTTTCTAGAAGTTCAAATTTGTTGATCTTTCGGAGTAAGCTATGGTTCTGAAGGAACTTTACCCTTTTCATGAATGTTTAATGCAGATGCAAATTTTGCAAGAGTATCTTTTGACTCTGTCATGGTTTGGACAGTTTGTGTATTGATAGACTCTTGCTTTGCAATGAATGTATGCAATGTTTCTTCAAAATTCCTTTAAGTAGGGCAATATAGTGTTAGGATCGGACGGAAGTGTTTGTGGGGGGGGGGGGGGGGGGGGAGTGAATGAACACTCGTCCAAAAATTAATTCTTAATGATTTCACTCAGGTTAGTAAATGAAATCTGTTTCTTAACCAGTACTTAAGCAGAACAGACCACTGAAATGAAAGTGCGGAAACGGTCTGTTCTTAGCTAGTAAGATCGGTTGATGGCTATGAAATGCAAGACAGTGCGAAATGTAAGTAGACAAGATATGTTTCTGGAAGTTCGAAGGCAAATCCTTCTACGTCTCCCCTTCTTCCAATCAAGGAAGGATTCACTAGAAGACTTTGAGTAATACAACTTTTTGTACAACCCCAATTCAGCTGGATTTACCCCACTACCAGACTGAAACTCCTAGTCTCTCATTCTGTTCAGACACAATATGTCTGACAGTTACAAATAGATCACTCTTCTATTCTAGAATATAATACAATTGAAAGAGTGGTTTTATCTAAGCACTAATGATCCTTAAGTGATCAAATGAAACAATGAGTTGCGCTTATAATTTTGAGCAGATCGACAAGTTGAAGTCTTTCGATGATAGCGTTCTGCTCAACTGAATGCTTAATAAATTTGATTGATCTTTTATGCATTTTTAAATCTCTTGTGTCTCGCTGATGCTCTATTGAGCTTTTGAAGTTGCACCTATATATACTCGTTTCTGCCAACGACAATAATTCCTTTTGTGTGCAACTCTATCTCTGGTCAGTATCGGATCAACCTGCAGTCTTCTTCTTTAGGTACTTTCCCTTCTGGTCTGTTCTTTCGGCGCTTGTCAGATAGACTCTCCTTTGTCTATTTACCATTTAAGGTAATCTTCAGTCATTGGTCTTGTTCAGCATTAAATGCGCCATTAAATGCTTCAATAAACAACCGTTGATTATTCGGACTGAAGAACGAAGCTTACTAATTTCGTTTGTTCTGATCTGATCTGCATCGAGCTGGTCTGGTCTGATCTTGTTGATCGATCTGGGTCTACGTCGATCTGGTCAGTCTGGTTTACAACGATCTGGTCTGTTTTGATATAGACTTTGTTGGTCTGATCTGTTTTGTCATATGCTCGATCGGTCTGGTCTGTTTTGTCATCTTTAAAATCCGGAACTAACATCTAGGGTGCATAACCTTGAAGATTTTGGTGATTTTGGAAAATATGGTTGTGAAGGTTGTGCAGTGTTATCATTCCTCCAACTAAGATTTGGGTGATTTCTCCAACCTGGATTGTAGGTCTGGGAATATGGATCATAGTTTGGCCTCTTGAAGGTGTTCAAAATATTGGCTTGTTCATGGAGACATTCTTTGAAGGAAGGCAATGTTGGACAATCTTTAGTAGATTGATCACTTGTTTCACAAATATGACACACAATTTCCTGAACAGATTTTATTTGACCACTCTTTTTCAACTCTAGTGCCTCGACTTTCCCGGATAAAGATGCAAACCTGGCTTGAATATCATGTTCATCTGTAAGATCGTACATGCCTCCACCAGATGTGGGAGCTTGAATTTTGATTGCTGACTCGATTGTGCCTACAGTGTCCAAATTTTGAGCATTCTCAGCTAATGATTCTAGATATTCAATTGCTTCGTTTGGATCTTTATCTTCAAATGTTCCATTACACATTAACTCAACAATTTGCCTATCTTTTGGTGTTTAAACCCTTATAAAATTGAGAAACTAGTCTCCATGTCTCAAAACCATGGTGTGGACACGTAGTAAGCAGCTCTTTATACCTATCCCAACATTGGTAAAAAGTTTCCCCTAGTTTTTGAGTAAAAGTGATAATTTGTCTTTTGAAAGAATTTGTCATATGAGATGGGAAGAATTTTTTCAAAAATTGTTGTTGCATCTCATCCCAAGTTCGAATTGATCCTGACCAAAGATTTTGTAGCCATGTTTTAGCTTTATCTTTTAAAGAAAAAGGAAAAAGCTTAAGCCTGATGGTGTTCATGCTACAATTTGAGTATTGCATAAGTATTGCATACTTCTTCGAACTCTCGGAGATGAAGATAAGGATTTTCAGAGTCTAAGCCATGGAAGTTAGGCAAGAGTTGAATAATACCAAGCTTAAAATTGAAATGGGATGCATCGGGGGGAACACTAGACATGATGATGCACTAGTTCTTGTTGGGTTGATGTGATCTCTCAGTGTTATTCTTCGATCAAGATTATGTTGAGGTTGATTGTTTTCTTCATTGTTTTGTGAATCTTCCAATTGGTTGATAGGTACTTCCATGTTTTGTGAAAATGGTTGGTTGTTACGAATAAGTCTGCCACTAGGTGAACGTGTCCAAACACTCATGCAAATGACAAGAGAAAAACAATTACTGCAAATGACAAAAGTTATCTTCTAAAAATTAAAAAAAAAATTATAGATATGAATTTAAATTATACTTCCCCGACAACGGCGCCAAAAACTTGCTATAACTTTAATGTTGCGCACCCAAGTGCAGGTTGTCTGCAAGTAGTATAAAACGGAAGTCCGAGTATCGTATCCTCAGGGAAGATAAAACAAGTCACATATCCACAAATTTATGTAAATGATGAAATTTAGAAGATGGTTGAATGTGTGATTTATTTCTAGAAATTTTAATATTCAAATTTAATAAAAGTGGTTGAGATTAGAGGATCCACTCTTGGTATTTTTAATAGTTAATATTTACTAATATTATTGGAATCCATAAATGGTTCCAATATATTTATTATTATATCACTTATATTATATACACCAACTTATAAAAAATGTTAAGTATTTATTGTGCTATTATTATGTAAATAACAAATCAAGATAATCACTTTAAACAGCTAGTATCACTTAGCAAACATTTAAATGGTACCAAGCATTAGAAATTATAAATAAATAAGTAATAATAAATCAAAACTCCCACATATAAATGATGTATAAAATAACATATAACATATATAACACAATAATATGGTAACCACATTAAACAGCTGATAACACATAGCAAACATTTAAATGGTACCATAAATGTAATATATACATAACAAAAACAATAATGTAAAGCTCTCACTTTCAAATTGTGTTTTACTTAAAGAAGAGATTAAACATTTATCGTATCTAATAATCAATAATAAATCAAGGTTCCACAATAGAACTGCCGACGTAATCGAGCAACATCTATATGGTACCAAGAATTTAATATGCTAAAGATAACAATAAATTAAAGCATCCACTTATAAGTAGGGTATAATTAAAATTAAACAAGAATATAAATATATCACATAGTATATAATATAAACAATGTTTTATATATATTTTTATTAACTTTATTACCATACCAAGAGCTTCACATTTTCACCTTAACTTGTTGAAATTAGTTCTTCATGATGGAATTGAAAAACTTGGAATAATTACTAAACATAAGGATATATTTTCTTAAGTGAAGAAAAACAGAATAAAGAGAGAAAAATATGAAATAAACTCTTATTTCTTAGAATGAGGGATACCACAATGCATCAATACACATCTCTATTTATAGGCAAAATGAAGAAAGAAAATTAAAGTTGGGATAATATTTTATTCAAATAATTGCATACCACTCTTGACTTTTTGAATTATACATTCATCTATCTTGCAGCCTTGTATTGACCATGTTGCACTTCGAATTTGATCTTGTCCACTGAATCAAAGATGTAGACCAGCTTGTCTACTTAAACTTTTATATAAAAAAGTTTTTCATTTGGCCAAGTATTCAATGAGATACGGTCCGAATACGTACGTATAGCCAAACAGTTTTTCTTTGTTGCATCTTTTCTTTGTTGTAATTTTTTCTCCCATTTGTAAAATCAATCTCACTTTCATGTCTTCTCCAAAGTTGTAGGTATTGAGCTTAGCTTTATATAGGTTCAAGAAGCACCTCAATCCAAGTTTCAAACCCGGGTTATGATTTTTTTTATTGAACCTGTAAAAACAACTAATTATTACTATAATACAACAATCATACTTTAACTTACAAAAAGTATTAAATTGATGCAAACTATGGAATTTAATGAAACTCAGAACGTAAAATGACACCTTATTCATTTAAGTGTACATTTTTAAATATTCATCACTTTTCCCCATCAATTAAGTTTTGAAGGTCGCTACCTTCCCATCTACTTCAAGCTTTCGTTTGTAGATCCATTCGCAGCTAATGTGAACAATTCCCTCTAGAGAATCTACTAAGGTCCATACCTTGTTAGCGTACATGTAGTCCATTTTAGAACTTATGGCATGCTGCCAATGTTCCGAATCGAAGTCCTCGTCTCCTTGAAAGTCTTAGGATCACATCCATGGTCAAAATCATTTTGACCACTTTCTAGGAGTAAATTTAATCAATCAGGAGATCTTGAAACACTTTCAAATCTCCTTAATGTGTGTACTTCAATCATGATTGACTTAAGTAATTTCATTGTTTTCACGTTTCCAGTGGTTTCTGGTTTTTGAACCCTTCAAGTTACATTATCTTGTCATTCTTTTCTAACAGAAACATTTTCTCTATAAAAATGACATTCGTGGACACAAACACTTTTGTCTCCAATTGATAATATGAATGTCCACAAAATAGTATATGATGAATCAACTATCCAGCTTATCTCCCACTGTATGCTTCATATAAGCAGAAGAATATCAAATCTATATTTGGATTATTTTTAATCCATGTCGTATATGGATTTTTGGTCAATGCATTATGTTCGCCAAATATGCAACTTTAGAGAGTTAATGGAAGAGAAAGATAACTCAACATCCTCTTGCACTAACATTTTATGCTCCACATACGTCCATATGAATCAAATTCAATGGACGTTAAGAACACACTAAATATATGTGGTGTTTAAGTTATAATCCTTTTATATTCTTAACATAATCATACTAATCGTTCATAAGTTCACCAGATTTAATAAAACACTAATTCTTAAAAATACTGCAAATCTCATTTGCAAGTTTAAAGAATGGCATTCTCTCAAAATAAGAATAATGTTTTAAATATGGAACAAAAATAAAAATTTGTTCAAATCAGTTCCTAACTAGTTCAACATTTTATATTAAATAGATGTTTCAAACAACATTTGTTACAACTCTTGCTACAATGCTTAGCCTCAGGTATGTGTCACATTCCTATGGCTCTCTACTCTACTCAAAATATGCAAGATGTGAGTACAATTGGTATCATATATCAAAGAAGTAAAACAAATAGAAACATTAATTATAATATAAATGACACCCTTTCCAGAACGCTTTAGACTAGGTATTCCTAGCAGTTTTGCACGAGTGACCAGTAGTGAAAACATAGTTGCTCCTCATTCGTAGTTCTACTATATCTGTTTTCATCTGTTGAGTTCGGGAACCATTTCCATTCCACTTCTTTATCCTGGAATCCTTCCTACCTTTGGTAGAAGATTCAACAAGAATAACTTGTTTATCCTTTGAATCAAGGACTCGTGAGTTTTCAATATGTGGACTAGATCATATCCACTGCCAGTTAATGATGCATTGTCATATTCAGATTTTCCAATTTCTCAACGAGAGATACGTTTCTTACACCATGCTCATGGACCGAAGCCCCATTTTGCAGGTGAAATGAAAATAGCTTTTTAAGTCGCGAGTCTGAGTGATCACGTCTGTTCACCTAACAACATTTGCAGGTGTTGGAAAATATCAGTAGTATGAGCAAATTTCTCATATCTATGTTGAAACTCATTTTATATTGATGCTATTATATAGCACCTAGACTCAAGATCATCATATCATCACTTCTCAAGTGAGGTGATATCTTCTTCAGACGATCCGGAAGACACTTCAACAGGAGGCTCTCATAAAGGGTATATAGTAAATTTTTAGAAGCAAGCGCTATTTTAAAATTAATAGCCAATCAGAATAATTTGGTCCGATTAATTTGTTTATATCGAGACTTGATGTAATCGGATTCATGGCAATCACAATATTGAGAATAAACAGAAAATATAAGCAAACCGTTTGATTATTAATTAATTCAAAAACCGTGGACTTAGTTATTGAATGCACCCACTAAATTTTTCGAATTTGTCACCCTCACGACAAATGAACGGAAAATCATATTTTCTTAGTGGGCTTGGAGTCCAATTAGCTCATTATAGCCCCGGGAGAGGGTCCATGTGACCTCATGATACTAAATGTAGCTCACAATTGCATCATATTGCAACCCCCAAGATATTTGTCTCGCGGTTGGCATAACCCTACGGAGGCAGGCCAATTATGCCTTTTCACATCAAACTAACTCATCTCACGGATGACATTGCCCTCCAAAAAGACCCCACAAGGGTGAGCAATCTTTAAGGTTAACATAGTCGCACTCATAATTAAGCGACAGTTGAACACACAGCTTTCCATTGTCAGATGCCCCCCATGAGGGTGAGACAACACAAGAAGTGTCTCGTGAGTTGTTGATGGAAGTCAGGAAGCAACAAACCCTTTTGAGCCCATCTTCACAGTTTGATATTAAAATTTTGAATCATATTCAGAAAAGAGATTTAATAATTTTAAAATATCATGCTCATTTGTTTGTTTGCCAGATTCATGTAACTATGTTTTACTCATCCAATATCATTTGTACTAATAAAACATAAAAACAAAAATTTATCATAAATCATACGCATAATAAATAAACATGGATAATTACGGCATTTTCCTAGTTGAACGTGAGCCAAAACGTGTATAACAGGTCTGTCTAAGGCGATGCAGGTACGCAATGCAATCATATTACATTTTTGCTTCTATTATATATGTCTTTATTCTTGATGTTACATCTCCAAACTCGATCTCTCACTAATTCTAATGATTTTACATTTAAATCGTGCAAATAAGAGAATATTGATACATTACGAGGCGGATACATCGGAAAATGGAGAGAGCATGCTCGCAGGTCCGATAACAAAAAAAACACAATTATAATGAAACAATAAAAATATAAACACACATATACACATTAGTCGAGGCCCCTATCATATATCATACAATAATATCATATGTACTTACACATTAAACTAACCATTTACATCATATGTCATGGTACTAATCACATCACATGTAATTAGATCACGATAATTAATTTATTCTTTATTTCCTACAAATCGTATCATCAACTGAAAATAAAATTAACAAATTAATTAAAATAAATTTAATTAATTCCAATTAATTGATAAAATCACTATTTTACATTTAATCATCATTTTAATCGAAAATAAAATTAATAAATAAAATAAAACACTTTCATTTAGTTCTAATTAATCAAATTATCAATTAATTAATAAAAACACTATTTTACTCATAATATTCATAATATTAATTGAAAATAAAATAAATAAATTATCCGAATCACTTTTATTTAATTTTTAATTAATTAAATTTTTAATTAATTGATAAAATCTCTATTTTATCTTTAACAAATTAAAAATCATATTTTTTAATCAACTAAGTATTATGATTTTTATTTCAAAATTAATATTCAGACAAAATATCTAAAATGACCCAAAATAATTTATGGATTCCAAACAAGTTAGATACAAAAATAAAATCAAATTTCAAAATATTTGAAGCCTAATTCGAAATTAGAAAACCGGCTACCGTTCGAAATTCGACAAACCCGGCTACTGTCCAACAAAATAGGAATTGTTTTTTTTTAATCCGAAAATATTGTTCATCAAACCTAAAATCGAAATTAGTGTTTCTGTAACCCTAGCGTTGCCACCTCGCCTCCCTAGCCCGCGCGCCGCCGCCGCTGCAACTCGTTTGCAATAGGAGCTCACGCAACGACAAGAAGTTGCTCCTTCATCCACGCATCATGGTCTCGAATTTATCGGAGAACCTCGCGCGGTACAACCATGTCTACACAGACATGGTCGCGATTCATATCCAGAAACAAGTCGCACATATAAATGAGAACTCTAGTGCACTACCACATCCGTCGTGCTGCCGCCTACGCCGCGCTGTCGCGTCTCCGCGGCCTGCTGGCATTTCACGGTGATGAGTGGTTCTCCGGCGAGTTCTGATTTTCTGGCGACGAGTTTTTGGGTATCATAAAACATCTTTTTATGTATTTTTTATATTTCTCTGGACATTGTAATTTCTGAAGCTCAAATACGTTTAGTATTGATTGGAAACAAATCAAATACATGAATCAAAACGCAGTCTGGCTCTGATACCACTGTCAGATTTCCGTCCCCAACATCAAATTCAAATGCACAGACTTAAACCCAAGGACTATCGATTGCGTCTGAGTCATATATAAAAATGTAATTATCAAATATAAATGCACGAAAAGAAATTACCGTTTCACCAACATAAATCTATCTAAGAGCGGTGATCTCTCGAGTCCAATCAACCTGACCAGATCTACAAGCTCTGCAACAGTGCTAGCTTGGTGTTAGTGTTTCAATGAATGTAATGAATAGAGTTTTAACCATAAAGATGAACCATATATTGATAGATGAGTTTGAGCCATTTATTTGAGCTAGGGTTATTAGGGCCAAACTGACCAACCATTGGCCTATTGACTTGTAGGCATGTTATGCTAACAATTTCCTTGAGCAAGAGTGAGCATACTGAGTGAGATTGTATTGCTTTCATTCTGTAGAAGTTGGTTCAATATATAATACAGTTAATTTCAGAAACCGCCGTTTTGTGTTCTTGTTGGATCATTTCATCAATTGCTTGATTGTTGAATTTTGGCTATAACAGAGTCGCTCGATTGACGAACAACGAACTTGTACAACTAGTTTACAAGAAAACATAAAAGCGTCTCCGTTTCTAGACTCGGGAACAAAACTACGACTTTCTAAATAGGCAAGAACTCTTGAGCGTCGTGCAGTAATCACCAAGAGTTGGCGAATTCTTAATGAATTCCCAAATCTTGGCAGAATTCTTCAACCAGTCACGTTCAGAAACAGTCCTCGAAAAAGATGGGCCACTTGTAGACAAAACCTGCAAATCCGAAATTGGGTACTTCCAAAAAAAAAAAAAAAGGCAATGCTTTAATTTACTTTAAAATATTTAAGTTGCGAAGTGTTGAAGATAAGAGATTGAGAAAACCTGATCCCTTAGTTTCCATAGAGCACAACTATAGCTTTCATATTGTGGCCTTGAGGAGTCATCTTTACTTTTGGAAGGCACGAGAAACAACTTGAGGTCCGAAGACGAATCTTTAAGATTTTCAAAAGCTGTGACCGAGGATTGAGACTCTTTCAATCCATCTTTTTGGCCTTCCGATCTTATGAATGAAGAAGAGCGAAAACACTGTGCAAGCGCCTTCTTCATTTGTAAAAAATTATGTGGGGTAATATCTCGGTCACGAACGCTACCAAAAAAATGAAACAAGATATATTTTAATCAATTTCTATCAAGTTCAGTTCAAACTACAGAAAAGAAAAGGGTCACATTTGTTGTGAGCCGGTTTTCTAGATTGTGATGCATTTGCAGTAATATCTGCAGTTGGAAACAGTTTACCTCAAGTCCTCAACTCACCTCGAGTGCACAAAAATTGGAGTAGCAACGTATTCTTCCCCACCCTGCAGAAGTTTATCGAAGTTTTCTTTGTTCAAGCTCATGCTCGAGCTTTGTGGTTGTGAATGCATCACACAAGATGGGTCGGGTATACCATGTTTCAACAAATCCACCTAAAAGCAATAATGACACAAAATCATACCAGTTTCAATATACCAAATGGTAACGAATAACTAAATGTATAACCACAGACAACATCTCATGAATATAAGCCAATTTTCAAATGATAATGACCGACTTAATGATAGATCAGCAATCATCGGAGAAAAAATGTAAATTTTACAAAATTACATAGAATACAGATAAGTGGAAGAAAAGGATACCGTTAACATCAAGCGCCACATGCTAGCATCACGAACTCCATTGGACACCACGATGATTATGTGACAAATAGATGCAAGGAGAATGCCAAGCTACAATAATTCCTTGCAGCAGAAATTAAAAAAAAATGGTCCTTCAGGATCTTTCTGAAATGTATTAGTGGATTCAAAATAATCTCAGCACCGCCGAATACACCAAACCATTTGATCATGCTGAATTTGAGGAAGATAAAGCATTATATCAATCTCCCTTAGTAGACAATTGGACATGATTACCTGGATACTCATTATTTCATGGGCTAACTCCGCAGATAGAGATTCTCCACTGATTACAGAGAGTGTAGATGACCCATCTGGCCGAATCATCTCTGCTAATACAGAAGGACTAAATACAGGCTGCACAAGATAGATTAATGTAAGCGACTAATTTCACAATTCCTGAAAGTCCAACAAATTACTTTACATCAATTTACAACAAAGTAACAGCCAATTTCTCAACCTGTGTGTCAAGAAGTATAATCCTTTCCGAAGAAATCCTTGGTTCAATCCCGACAGTACAATGCCTCGCCATTGCCACTGTATCCTCTGATTCTACCCCAAAAGGAGGCAGCATACCTGCATATCCATAAATCAATTAAGAAAGAGCCACAATTTGCAACTACTTCAAATGATAGAGCCGCCAAAATTCAATGCAATAGCACATTTATCATCCAAGATGACAACAATATAAAAGTAAAAATCCACTTACTACACACACATACCAGGTGACGATGAATCAAAGCCATAGATTTCATTCAAAATGGTCGATTTTCCGACCCCTGGCGGACCGATGACACCCACCACAGTAAACTCAGCGTTATCCGTTAAAAACTGCACAACAATCACAAGCCCCCAAAAAAAAGTTCAGCTAAAACGAAATAATACTGCTGCGAGCGAGCGCGTTTGTCAGGAAGAGAGAGAAACTGACTGGTAAAAATCGGTCGATCTGGAAATCCCAGGTGTCCGACAGGAGGTTGAGTGAAGCAATAGAAGGAAGACGCGACCGTAGCGCGACGGAATCCTCGTCTGCGCCGCCACGGCCGAATTTCCCGGAGGTGACGAGTCCGGGTTTCGCTAATAAGATTTTGGGAGCAGGGGTAGGGTTTGCAGAGCTGTCGGCCATTGTTGCTCGGTCGTGCTATACTTCGAGTTGCAATGTACAGTACAATACCATACGAAGTGAAAATTAGGTTATATACTATGTTTGTTTTTGCTAACTATAGTCTATATTTTTATTAACATAAAATGGCAATATCATATCATAAAAAATATATTTCAAATAATAATATTATACTCGCATTATTTTATTATATAATCTTGACTTTAAAATTTATTTCTCGTAAAAACAAAAAGACTAAGTTTTTAAAAAGACGCCATTAAAAATGTCACATTCAATTTTAGACTTAATTTAAATTATTTTATCAAAATAGCCTTTTAATTTGTTAAGTTTCAAAAATAACTTTTAACCCTACTTTCTGTCCCACAATAAATTTCTTCCCACCACCTCTGTCATCGTCATTTTTTGCTTGTTTTCGCTCAATCTCTGCAGGTTAGTTTTTTTTTTTTTTTTTGGGTTCCATGGTTGCTTCTGTGATTTATAATTGTTTTGTATTATTTTTGTCAGGATCGATTCCGGGGGTGGGTTGCCATTCCACACCCGAGTTCAACCAACTTGAGCTTCAATAGCTCGTGTTCTTGAATTAATGCACCGAGAGATTATATCGAGTTCGATTACAAAATCGAGCGGAAGACACTCGACATAACCCGCTCTAAAACCGATTAAACATTTGAAAGACATTTTAAAATTATGCAAGTAAAGTAAATAAACAAGCATTTGTTTATGGAAGTTCGAAGGTGGTGTAATCCTTCTACGTCTCCCCTTCTTCCACCTCATGGAAGGATTCCACTAGAAGACTTTGATTTATACAATCCCGTTGTACAAACCCGATCCAGTTGGGAATTCCCCATCCAACTAGAACTCCTAGCAACTCAACTATGTATGTTCTTTAATGTCTCACATACAAAGACCTCTCATCGGTTGTGATAAATCATCAACCGTTACAATTGTATTCACTCTTCTATTAAGCTCACAAATACAATGAATAGAGTGAATACAAAGGCACAAATGATTCCATAATGAATCTGATATAGCAAGGTAAGAGGTGCCAAAGGTTTGAGGAGTGCTCTTCATTTAGCAACTTTTGTCTTTTAAGTTCCTCAGTTGAATCCCAAGTGGGTTTGCTTTGGAAAGCTTGGATTGATCTTCAATCAGCTGTTATTAAGCTTCCAAATCATGTATATATAGCCCCAAGTAATGATATATACGTTAGACACAAGAATATGCCCGTTGGAAAAGGTTCTGCACTATTCCCGAGCTTGCAACGGTCATATTCTGGTTTCTGGGCTGTTTGTATTTCGGACCGGACTGGTCTGGTCTGCTGGTCTGGTCCAGTCTGGTCTGGTGGTTTGGTTCAGTCTGGTCTGCTGGTCTGCTGGTCTGGTCTGGACAAATCAGTCTGATGCAAGACATGCTTGATACAAAAACAGATTGATAAACTTGCTCTTCGATCTGTTGCTTGTAACTCTTCATTCTTTGATTTCTGGGCAAAGTGATCCACATGAAAGTTGTAGCCCTTTCTCTTAGCTTTCCACGGAATCAAGAATCGCTCGATTTCGAGTTTGCATGAGAGAGTTATGCTCGAAATACAAGGCGATGCTCCTGCTGTCTGTTTGCTGGATGCAGCAGCACATGGCGTGACTTGCAGAAGCTTTTTGGCCATCTTAACGTCCGATTCAGTCTTTTACTTCCGAAGATGAATTGTAGATCTTTGTCTTAGCTTTCCAACCCATACTGAATCGTTCCGTTCCGATAAGCGAGCTAAGAGTTATGCCCACCAGACTGATAGGGACTTTGCTGTAACAGCTCGGTCTTACAGGCGTCACATGGCGTGACTTGCAGAAGCTTTTTGGCCATCGTAACGTCCGATTCAGTCTTTCACTTCCAAAGATAACTTGTAGATCTTTGTCTTAGCTTTCCAACCCATACTGAATCGTTCCGTTCCGATAAGCGAGCTAAGAGTTATGCCCACCAGACTGATAGGGACTTGCTGAAACAGCTTGCTGTTTCTTCGCGGTTCAGCTCGATCTTGCAGGCGTCTTTTCTCCTTGATAACATTTGAACTAGCCGATCTGTTGTGAAATATGACTTTTAGTATTTTAAGTTGGCTGTTCAATCTCTTTGGAAGCACGCCATTTCGATATCCGAGCTATTAGATATGATCGAAACAAACCGCTATGCCAGAATTCCATTCTTGGTCCAGCTTGATATTTTCAAGCTACTTCTTTGTAATTCATCAAGCTCTTAAATATGATCTATGAACTGCACACTTGATGAAAAATGTTAGCAACACAATAACAAGTTTTGTTAACATCAAAACCAAGATTATTCGGGTTTCCAAAACCCAACAATCTCCCCCTTTTTGATGATCACAAAACTTGAATAAAAATATGAACATTAAAGCACAATGTTGCATAACAAGAAAAATCATATTTTTTAAACAACATATTTCTCCCCCTTTTTGTGTGAATCAAAAAGGAAGACAAATAAATTTACTCCCCCTCAAGGATTAAGATTAAACTCTCCCCCTTAATTTTAAAATGTTTGAAAATTTGAGCAAGTGAGGGGCAAATGGGGTAGGCTAAAACAAATAAAAAAAATGCAATGCACATTAAATTTTGAACAAAAATAACCTCTTTTGATGATGCATGTAGCATACTTGGCAACAAATTTGAATTTCTTGACAAAACTCAACAATGTACATTTCATCTTTCTGTGGTGGCAGCACACTTAGTCCAACTTGAACTAATAAACTGCTTTTCCTCGAGCAAGTTTGGGCTGCAAGACCTATACCGTTGCGATCCTCTATGAGTCTAGTTTGCAACGCAAAAAACGGTTCGTCATTTGGACATCTGAGCAAGAAGTTATGCCAATTCTCCCAAAGTCGCTGCAAGCTGCCAGAAAACTAAAAATGCTTCGAAAATTGTTAGATAAAATCTCAAAATAAAAATTTTAAACTAAAAAACGAGTTAAGAACAGATTGAACGAAAATTAAACCTTTAAAATAGATTTTAAAATTATTTTCGTGCAAAATGAATGCAATGAAATTGATTTTTATGCTACAAATTTTCATACACCAAATTTTGAAAATATGCTTATGAAAATATTTCATGCTCATGAGAAAATTTTGAAAATGATTTTAAAAGAAATCCGCTACAAAAGTCGGTTCAAATGCTTTCCAAGAACAACCCGCTCTGATACCACTTGTCAGGATCGATTCCGGGGGTGGGTTGCCATTCCACACCCGAGTTCAACCAACTTGAGCTTCAATAGCTCGTGTTCTTGAATTAATGCACCGAGAGATTATATCGAGTTCGATTACAAAATCGAGCGGAAGACACTCGACATAACCCGCTCTAAAACCGATTAAACATTTGAAAGGCATTTTAAAATTATGCAAGTAAAGTAAATAAACAAGCATTTGTTTATGGAAGTTCGAAGGTGGTGTAATCCTTCTACGTCTCTCCTTCTTCCACCTCATGGAAGGATTCCACTAGAAGACTTTGATTTATACAATCCCGTTGTACAAACCCGATCCAGTTGGGAATTCCCCATCCAACTAGAACTCCTAGCAACTCAACTATGTATGTTCTTTAATGTCTCACATACAAAGACCTCTCATCGGTTGTGATAAATCATCAACCGTTACAATTGTATTCACTCTTCTATTAAGCTCACAAATACAATGAATAGAGTGAATACAAAGGCACAAATGATTCCATAATGAATCTGATATAGCAAGGTAAGAGGTGCCAAAGGTTTGAGGAGTGCTCTTCATTTAGCAACTTTTGTCTTTTAAGTTCCTCAGTTGAATCCCAAGTGGGTTTGCTTTGGAAAGCTTGGATTGATCTTCAATCAGCTGTTATTAAGCTTCCAAATCATGTATATATAGCCCCAAGTAATGATATATACGTTAGACACAAGAATATGCCCGTTGGAAAAGGTTCTGCACTATTCCCGAGCTTGTAACGGTCATATTCTGGTTTCTGGGCTGTTTGTATTTCGGACCGGACTGGTCTGGTCTGCTGGTCTGGTCTGCTGGTCTAGTTCAGTCTGGTCTGGTGGTTTGGTTCAGTCTGGTCTGCTGGTCTGGTCTGGACAAATCAGTCTGATGCAAGACAAGCTTGATACAAAAACAGATTGATAAACTTTCTCTTCGATCTGTTGCTTGTAACTCTTCATTCTTTGATTTCTGGGCAAAGTGATCCACATGAAAGTTGTAGCCCTTTCTCTTAGCTTTCCACGGAATCAAGAATCGCTCGATTTCGAGTTTGCATGAGAGAGTTATGCTCGAAATACAAGGCGATGCTCCTGCTGTCTGTTTGCTGGATGCAGCAGCACATGGCGTGACTTGCAGAAGCTTTTTGGCCATCTTAACGTCCGATTCAGTCTTTTACTTCCAAAGATGAATTGTAGATCTTTGTCTTAGCTTTCCAACCCATACTGAATCGTTCCGTTCCGATAAGCGAGCTAAGAGTTATGCCCACCAGACTGATAGGGACTTTGCTGTAACAGCTCGGTCTTACAGGCGTCACATGGCGTGACTTGCAGAAGCTTTTTGGCCATCGTAACGTCCGATTCAGTCTTTCACTTCCAAAGATAACTTGTAGATCTTTGTCTTAGCTTTCCAACCCATACTGAATCGTTCCGTTCCGATAAGCGAGCTAAGAATTATGCCCACCAGACTGATAGGGACTTGCTGAAACAGCTTGCTGTTTCTTCGCGGTTCAGCTCGATCTTGCAGGCGTCTTTTCTCCTTGATAACATTTGAACTAGCCGATCTGTTGTGAAATATGACTTTTAGTATTTTAAGTTGGCTGTTCAATCTCTTTGGAAGCACGCCATTTCGATATCCGAGCTATTAGATATGATCGAAACAAACCGCTATGCCAGAATTCCATTCTTGGTCCAGCTTGATATTTTCAAGCTACTTCTTTGTAATTCATCAAGCTCTTAAATATGATCTATGAACTGCACACTTGATGAAAAATGTTAGCAACACAATAACAAGTTTTGTTAACATCAAAACCAAGATTATTCGGGTTTCCAAAACCCAACAATCTCCCCCTTTTTGATGATCACAAAACTTGAATAAAAATATGAACATTAAAGCACAATGTTGCATAACAAGAAAAATCATATTTTTTAAACAACATATTTCTCCCCCTTTTTGTGTGAATCAAAAAGGAAGACAAATAAATTTACTCCCCCTCAAGGATTAAGATTAAACTCTCCCCTTTAATTTTAAAATGTTTGAAAATTTGAGCAAGTGAGGGGCAAATGGGGTAGGCTAAAACAAATAAAAAAAATGCAATGCACATTAAATTTTGAACAAAAATAACCTCTTTTGATGATGCATGTAGCATACTTGGCAACAAATTTGAATTTCTTGACAAAACTCAACAATGTACATTTCATCTTTCTGTGGTGGCAGCACACTTAGTCCAACTTGAACTAATAAACTGCTTTTCCTCGAGCAAGTTTGGGCTGCAAGACCTATACCGTTGCGATCCTCTATGAGTCTAGTTTGCAACGCAAAAAAACGGTTCGTCATTTGGACATCTGAGCAAGAAGTTATGCCAATTCTCCCAAAGTCGCTGCAAGCTGCCAGAAAACTAAAAATGCTTCGAAAATTGTTAGATAAAATCTCAAAATAAAAATTTTAAACTAAAAAACGAGTTAAGAACAGATTGAACGAAAATTAAACCTTTAAAATAGATTTTAAAATTATTTTCGTGCAAAATGAATGCAATGAAATTGATTTTTATGCTACAAATTTTCATACACCAAATTTTGAAAATATGCTTATGAAAATATTTCATGCTCATGAGAAAATTTTGAAAATGATTTTAAAAGAAATCCGCTACAAAAGTCGGTTCAAATGCTTTCCAAGAACAACCCGCTCTGATACCACTTGTCAGGATCGATTCCGGGGGTGGGTTGCCATTCCACACCCGAGTTCAACCAACTTGAGCTTCAATAGCTCGTGTTCTTGAATTAATGCACCGAGAGATTATATCGAGTTCGATTACAAAATCGAGCGGAAGACACTCGACATAACCCGCTCTAAAACCGATTAAACATTTGAAAGGCATTTTAAAATTATGCAAGTAAAGTAAATAAACAAGCATTTGTTTATGGAAGTTCGAAGGTGGTGTAATCCTTCTACGTCTCCCCTTCTTCCACCTCATGGAAGGATTCCACTAGAAGACTTTGATTTATACAATCCCGTTGTACAAACCCGATCCAGTTGGGAATTCCCCATCCAACTAGAACTCCTAGCAACTCAACTATGTATGTTCTTTAATGTCTCACATACAAAGACCTCTCATCGGTTGTGATAAATCATCAACCGTTACAATTGTATTCACTCTTCTATTAAGCTCACAAATACAATGAATAGAGTGAATACAAAGGCACAAATGATTCCATAATGAATCTGATATAGCAAGGTAAGAGGTGCCAAAGGTTTGAGGAGTGCTCTTCATTTAGCAACTTTTGTCTTTTAAGTTCCTCAGTTGAATCCCAAGTGGGTTTGCTTTGGAAAGCTTGGATTGATCTTCAATCAGCTGTTATTAAGCTTCCAAATCATGTATATATAGCCCCAAGTAATGATATATACGTTAGACACAAGAATATGCCCGTTGGAAAAGGTTCTGCACTATTCCCGAGCTTGCAACGGTCATATTCTGGTTTCTGGGCTGTTTGTATTTCGGACCGGACTGGTCTGGTCTGCTGGTCTGGTCTGCTGGTCTAGTTCAGTCTGGTCTGGTGGTTTGGTTCAGTCTGGTCTGCTGGTCTGGTCTGGACAAATCAGTCTGATGCAAGACAAGCTTGATACAAAAACAGATTGATAAACTTGCTCTTCGATCTGTTGCTTGTAACTCTTCATTCTTTGATTTCTGGGCAAAGTGATCCACATGAAAGTTGTAGCCCTTTCTCTTAGCTTTCCACCGAATCAAGAATCGCTCGATTTCGAGTTTGCATGAGAGAGTTATGCTCGAAATACAAGGCGATGCTCCTGCTGTCTGTTTGCTGGATGCAGCAGCACATGGCGTGACTTGCAGAAGCTTTTTGGCCATCTTAACGTCCGATTCAGTCTTTTACTTCCAAAGATGAATTGTAGATCTTTGTCTTAGCTTTCCAACCCATACTGAATCGTTCCGTTCCGATAAGCGAGCTAAGAGTTATGCCCACCAGACTGATAGGGACTTTGCTGTAACAGCTCGGTCTTACAGGCGTCACATGGCGTGACTTGCAGAAGCTTTTTGGCCATCGTAACGTCCGATTCAGTCTTTCACTTCCAAAGATAACTTGTAGATCTTTGTCTTAGCTTTCCAACCCATACTGAATCGTTCCGTTCCGATAAGCGAGCTAAGAATTATGCCCACCAGACTGATAGGGACTTGCTGAAACAGCTTGCTGTTTCTTCGCGGTTCAGCTCGATCTTGCAGGCGTCTTTTCTCCTTGATAACATTTGAACTAGCCGATCTGTTGTGAAATATGACTTTTAGTATTTTAAGTTGGCTGTTCAATCTCTTTGGAAGCACGCCATTTCGATATCCGAGCTATTAGATATGATCGAAACAAACCGCTATGCCAGAATTCCATTCTTGGTCCAGCTTGATATTTTCAAGCTACTTCTTTGTAATTCATCAAGCTCTTAAATATGATCTATGAACTGCACACTTGATGAAAAATGTTAGCAACACAATAACAAGTTTTGTTAACATCAAAACCAAGATTATTCGGGTTTCCAAAACCCAACAATTTTGATGATTTATAATTCATTATTTGGGTGGAGGAACACATATTCTTTGATATATTTAGATTTGTTAATACAAATCTAAATATTAATAGGAATAGTCTTCTCTTTTAATTCGGGAACGAAAAGTCTGCTCTTTTTTTAAGCTTTGTTTCCTTGACATCGAACTTCTCAAGTTCCTATTAATTCTGTTCAAAATACATAAAAAAAAATACTTTTTAAAAAATTTCTCTTCAATTTATTATTTGGGTGCATGATGAGGAATATTACTTGATCTGAAATTTGGTTTGTTAAGTTAATGTTGAGAGAGAAAAAAAGAGATTGGAGGTTGGTGTACAGATAGATGGTAAAGTGAATATGCTCTATGCATGCTTAAAATTTTATGATTTAACTGTTTTTCTATTCAAAAGTATAACATTTTCCAAAAAAATAAATTCACAGGTATGGATTCATCAAAACACTAGTTATTTCTAACTTTGGGAAACTAACAGAAAATACAGCAGGTCATTGGATGTGGAATGGAAAAAATACGAAGTCTTTGGCTGTGACGAATGCAATTTCATATTTAGAGTTGTATGATGTACTAGATATTCTTAGTTGTTTGACTTTTAAGATCGTGATGCAATTTGTTGTCGCTTGTATGATGCATGTTCTTGTTTCTCGAGTTGAAATCACATCGGATGACGACTTACAATGGCTTATTTGTATTCATGAACAAGTTCCTCTTTGCATATCTATAGAACTCAAAACATCAAACTAATGTAACTGCGATTATGGAACGTATTATTTATGTTCACCATTCTTCTCCTTGTGCTTTAGATACATTACAAAATTATGGTATTGAAAGCGTTGCTCAAATTTGGATGTTGAAGAAAGTGGGATGTTAAATCATGTTCCAGAAATTGATCAAGATGTTGAAATACGACAGACTTCTAAAGAATTTAAAGGTAGAGATATTTACCCGGCAGCATGGATAATTATTTTACTGATTGTATGATTGTTTCAGATGACAACCAAGATATTATTCATGCTTATGTATCGGTTTCCAGCAATGAAGATACCATTGATGATTTATCTCGGATTTACTGTGAATATGCAGTGCATAGTTCTATACCAGTATCAAAAAATGAGATTATTGTTCGCTTCATCAAGTCACTCAAAATTACACAAAAGGTCAGATGGGGGCATCTTATCACTACATAAAGCATATGATGTTAGAAGTAAACCAATTATTTTGCATCTTATCACTACATGAAGCATATGATGTTAAAGTAAACCAATTATTTCGGAACAAAAAAGAGTTGCAATCGAAGTTACACATGCTTGCCTTGAGTAAGCGATTTGAATTCAAAGTTAAGAAGTCTAACAAGACTATGTTTACAATTGCATGTGTTGATGATAATTGCAAATGGAGAATGAGGACAATAAAGCTAATTGATTCAGACTGTTTTCAGGTTTGCAAATATACATCTGAACATAGAGAAAATCGAGGTCAAATAAGTGGCATGTGCCACATTCTAGGGGTGACACATGTCATCCCTTAAAGTAATATTATATTAGATATTTAGCTACCAACTTTCATGTGAAAAATCATATTTGAGAATAGAATACGAGAGGCAAGAGAGATAGAGTTTTCATTTTTACAAAAAAATATTGCTACGCTCTATCTGTTCGGGTTTTGATAAAATAAATTATATATTCGGAATCAGCGAGGTAAGACTACTGTCTGGCACTAATATTTTGTATTTTGTGTAAGTTTTTGGTTAGTCAATTTATATAGTGATAGTTAAAAATTGTGTATTATTGACTATTTTGAATTCTAAATACACCGGTATGTTTAGTTTTAGTCAAAACAGTTAAATGATTGAGTTTTGAATTTTCAAATAATTATCAGATTTTTGGGGAAACTCATTCTAAATGAATTATTGTTGTGTTTTACATATATCGGTACGTATAATGTTAGTTGAAACGCATAACTGATGAAGTTTTATAATTTGGATAGATTTATTTTGAGGCTAGTGAAAATGTGATTAAAGGCTGTAATTATATGTTGATGTTATTGTCATGGGCTAATATTAAATTGTTAAATGGTTATAGATACTTCACGAGCCTCGGGACGTCGGAAATAACCTAATTGTGATTACTAACTGTAGGATCGAGCGCTTACCGCTTTACCAATAACTATAGTTAAGGGTAATGGCGCAACATCAATCTTTTCAACCATACTCTGGCACAAGCGCCACGTGTTCGATCGATCACAAAGCAGAGGCAATTGTTGAATCCCAACAATCCCTCCCCCAATAATTGCACTCTCTGCAACTCATGGGAATCGAACACGCGACATTGGCTCTGATACCAATTGTAGGATCGAGCGCTTACCGCTTTACCAATAACTATAGTTAAGGGTAATGGCGCAACATCAATCTTTTCAACCATACTCTGGCACAAGCGCCACGTGTTCGATCGATCACAAAGCAGAGGCAATTGTTGAACCCCAACACTAACTAACATGTATGTGTTGACGTACAAGCATGTATTGATATTTATATTGATGCTGATTGTGATATATCGATGATTATAAATGAACGATGTGTTGATATTGTTATTGTTGTTGTCGATTGTGTCGCAGTAGTTGGGGCCACTAGATCGATTAGATATGATCGGTCGTGATGGTGATTCGACGATGGGGTATAATAAGCTTGGTATTGCCACTATATCGATTATATATGATGGGTCACGATGATGATGCGGCGATGGGGTATAGTAGAATTGGTGTTGCCACCATATCATTATATATGATGGGTCACGATATGATGCGACGATGGGGTATAGTAGGCTTGGTATTGCCCTTATCGATTATATATGATAGGTCGCAATGATGAATCGATTTGTATATGGGATGTGATATGGTTGAGATGATGATTGATGGATTCGATTTAATGTTGGAATATTGAGTTACAGAAACAATCAGGGAATTCTCGTATTATGATTATTGATTTCAGGGAGTATTTTTGTTACGTTTTCAGTATTTTATACTGTTGATAGTATATGTTTATGAGTATGTTGTTATTATTGCTGATGTGTGCTCAACCATTTTGGGGGACTGTTTCTGTTGAAACAGCTATCAGGCCTAGATTATAAGTCATTGTCACTTAACATGAAGTTGTCAAAGGATAGCACTTATGTTTAAAATAGTTGTGGCTCGCTATTGAGCTGGTTTATATTTGTATATGTCATGTATGTCTTACTCTATCATTTTGTTATTCTGTGTTGGTGCATGATTGCACTTTATTTTAACAATGAAATTCCAGTGGTGTACGATATGTATGTGATTTAACCGCAAGTGCACGATATCAAGTTTTAGTATAGATCTTACGAATACAGATTGTCGAACCCACATGGATTAACGTATAAGTACCAAATAAGACTTAGTTAACTTATTTAGCCTACGATAATGAATTAATCAATTAAACTAAAGACTTGGAATCTAAAGTCACAATCAACCAATTGAAGATGCGAAGGAATTTCACTCGATAAATTTATCAAGATATCGATTCACTTGTGTTATCGTGAATGATTCGTTTGCGAAGTACGCCTAACTATCCCATTAATTCTTAAGGTGACGGGTTTTCTTAAGACATTCAACACAATTTTCCAAGCTATATTGAATCTAATATCAAATGGAAACAAGTAACTTTCGTTCACTTAATCACCAAGTTGATATTGCATAAATCATTATGAAAACCTCTAACGTTAGATCATACAATCTAAAGTTATCACTCGTATGTGATTTCACTACCGATCTCAATCTTAAACACTCAGCATGATTTACTATGTCATATTATAATCCAATCTTTCAATCTCAATTATAATTCTCAAAAATCATTCAAAGGTAGCAAATTTTTGAGAGCATTAAGTTTATATTTCATGCACAAAATAATTAATCAACTAATAACATTAAAATCATAAAACTAAACACAAGCTCCCCTAATCTTAATAAAATAAACTTTAGTTCATGTTTAAATTAAAATAACAAGATGCAAAAGTGTTTTTCAACCAAACCAACATCATGAATTCATAAATATTCAAAAACAAAGGCTTAGAAGTACGATAAACGGTTGGTGTTTACTCCGTGCGTTGAAACGTACTCCTCTTGCTTCCTTCCTTGCACTTCAATGGCTTTTTGTGGAGATGTGGAAGATGATGGTGATGATTTTCTAGGTTAAAAGTGAGTCCCCAAGTCTGATTTATTTCGTGGTTTATGGAGCTCTTTTTGTAGGAGTGAAAAAGAGTCCCAAGAAAGGAAAGTTGATCCCATGCAAACCCTAGCCACCTCTTTAAAATTCTGAAAATTTGACGCGGCGATGCTGCGATCGATCGCCAATAATGGGGCGATCAATCACGAGAATAGAATTTTTGTTGTCCAAACTTCGCTCCTCAGTGATCGATAACTGAGTTCTTCCCAATCGATCGTGATATGTTCATTTTTGTTGCCCAACTCACTTCACACAAAAATCGATCGGGAGATTATGAAGATTGATCTCGGGCATTACAATTTTCAATCCTTGCGGTTTTATTCCTCTTTACAACATGTCTGCTTGGCTTGGTACTTTTCATCGCTAAATTATTGCAAATCCTTCACTTTTATGCATTGAAACCTGGATTCCTGAAATCAACACATATATACCAAAACGCGTAAAATCATCTCGAAATCAATATGAAAATTACTAGAAACTCTCAGTAAAATAAGTGTAAAAATGACATTTATCAGTGCATGTGACTAATGTCAAATATAAGTTGGGTAGCATCAAAGATTTTTTGTGGGATTGCATAATTCAAGCTGGTATTGTTGAAAGGTTCAAATTACGGGGTTATTATGCCAAACATTTTATACGAATGGCGTCATATTTTATCTGTTTACGTGACGACGTGTAGGGAGCCACAATATCTTGGAGAAGAGTAATCCTGGAACAGTTACATGTATTCAGACAGATCAAGGTGATCGTTTTATGTACTTCTACTTATATTTAGGTCGAAGCATCCGCGGTTTCCATTCATCAATGAGACCAATTATATATGTTGATGGTACTTTACTGAAATCTATATATTAGTGAAGTAATCCCTTATCCCTTCATTTCAAAATTTATATTTCTGTATTGTTTTCTATTACTAAATGTCCATCCATCTAATAAGGGTATAAAACATTAAGGTATCGTTCGGTTTGAATGATGTGAAGTAATATAAAGATTAAAAATTATGAAATGATTGTAAAAATAATGTGTGATAAGCTATATGGTGTGTGGTTTGAGGATAAGATGGTTGATAAAATTTATTATTTGGTATAATGTCTAAAATACCCTCGTTATTATTATTATTATAATAATAATAATTTTATATTTATAATATATAATAATATTATTAATAATATATAATTATTATTATTAGATAATCATAATAAAATAGTAATAATAAAGATTATAAAATAGTAAGAAGAAAGAAGAAAATAAAGAAGAAGAATAGAGAAAAGAAAGAACAAAATAAGAAGAAAAATCTATAATCTCTAGAATTCTTCTTCTTCTATCTAGGAGGAAGAAGATCTAAGAATTCTTCTTCTTCTCTATCCTCCCTCCTCCTCCCTCTTCTCCTCGTCCTCTCCCTCTTCTCCCCTCGTCCTCCTCCCTCTCTCCTCCTCCTCCTCTCTCCTCTCTCCCTCCCCCCCTCCTCCTCCCCCTCTCTCCCTCTCTCTCGCCTCCTTCTTCTTCTGTTCTTCTCCCCTCCTCCTCCTCCTCCCGTAATGTCCTCTCTCTCTACCTCCTCCCTCCTCCTCCTCTCCCTTTTAATCATCCTCTATCCTCTCTCCTATCTATAATAATCCTTCTATCTCTCCTATCTATCTGTATATCTATATATTATATTATATATAGATGTATATCTATCTATTTTATTAATGTTATTATTTCTATACAATTATATCTCTCTAATGATTATTATAAATAATATAATTAATAATATATATATATGTATAATATATAATATAATAATATATATATATATTATAATAATCATAATAATTAATAAACTCATCATGCAATCCAAACACACCCTAAATCTTTTATTTTGATAGCGATTTCTACCACTAGTTTTTGTTGGCAAAACACGGTGCCAGATATTATTATATTGGTCAATTTTTTTCCTAATTCGACTGCAAATAACATTTCAAATGGCTAATTTCACAAATATTTTTTTTTAAAAAACGATCATGCTACTGTAGTTGAATGAAAAAAATAACCAAATGAGTGACTCTAACTTTTTTAAAAAAAAAATTGATGCACATCTTACCATAAACTGAAAAAAATAACATTTGAAGTTGTTAAATGTTGAAGTAGATAAAATACTTTAAGGATGAATGTAGTGAAATATATATCAACCCTATTTTTGAAATATATGTTAGAAATATTATATGTCGCATATATATATATATATATATATATATATTTATTGGATGTAATGCAAAGTACTAAATAATAAAATATGTTAAAATATGTCAGCAATGCTAAACAACTTATAAATGATCAAAAAAATTACATTTTTCGTAATAATAATAATAATAATAATAATAATAATAATAACAGTTAAAAATACATATTAGTTGGGTCGGCCAATAGGATAATGTTGTATTTACTTAACCAACCGAGTCAGGTCAGGCCAAATCCGCGCATTAACATCCGATTAACATTTTTTTTTCTAGTCGGTTCAGGTCAAACCCGCGCATCAACAAAAAAATTTATTTAACAAAATAATTTTTCTAACAAATTTTTTTTTATTTCATTAGAATAGCTTTACTATTCATTAAAATATTAATAAATAGTAAAATCTAGGACTCATAACATATTATATTTTTTATATTTTGAATATAATTGTTAATAACATATTTAATTTATGAGCTACTGACAATTTACTCATACGTGATATCAATAATAGACATTTTATCACATGTGTTTGTAAGAGCATTTTCCCCCATGTGATATCTCTACCTTATAGTTTGTAAATAGACAGTTTACCCCATATGGTTTTCAAAATAGGCAATTTACCCCCCCTAGCATACACGGTGGTGTTTTTCACAAGTCATGATATGGTAAATTATCTATTTTCAAACCACATTTGGTTAAACTGCATATTGGAAAACCACATGAGGGTTCGTTGTTGATAACCCCTTAATTTACCCACTTACAATTACAATGAACATATAGGAAGTAAATGAACTTGTCATCCTCTACTCTTTGATCTAGTGATTGTTTTCAGTAAATTTCATGGATAAGTGTTATCTTAACTTCATTTTGTCCTTGCGTTCCAAGTGGTATTTGTCCAAATCCCAGGTCACTATTAGTATGTCATTATGGGACAAGCTTATTTAAGATAAGTTGTTTTGGTATTTCGATCATTCGTTGGAGAATATGATTGTTTGGCTAAAAATTTTTAAATGCGTGTGCCTAATTCATTTGGGCAATTAAGAGTTGATATACAATTGCAATTAAATTAGCATCATGATAGTTATTTTGTTAACCATGGAATCATTAACATCCTATACTAATTAAACTATACAAAACAACCATGTTTCCACCATCAACATAAGCAATGTCATTAAAAAATGAACAGAACTTGTAGCATTGCATGTCTTGGAAGAACTTGATGAAGGAGCAGTAGGTGGTGGTGCGGTTACCGCCGCCACTGGAACTGGTGGTGGAGGGGCTGACACCACTGGATGAGCCGTGCTATTTGGGCAAGAAAGTACAGGTTGTGTATTCGACTGAGGAGGTAGCAAAGTAGGTTTCGCCACTCCATCTACCCCATGGCATCTTATTGAAGACCCCCTGGTACATACATTAGGACTAATGATTCGGACATTGTTGAGATAAAACCTCTGCCTCCCGTCATTATTCACCTTGAAGACAAAACCAGGCCTCGATGTTGGAATCATGGAGCCAGTTGGGAAGTGCTCGAGGTGCTCGAAAAGCAAAGGCGAAGGAATGGATTGATGGAGCAACAGATCAACGAGGGAGGTTTCAGGTATGTCGGTTGTCGACAAGATCCGATCATTAGGCATCAAGAAAGTGATGTTGGATTGAAATAGGTCAGGAGGGGCCATGCCAATGAGGGTGACAAAGGTGAAGTAGTTGGCTTTCTGCATCTCTTCTATCGCTACAACGATATCTTGGTTTCTTGAAGGGGGATTTGCTGCAGCTGCTGACATAGATGAGATGTATAACAGTACAATTTTGACAAGTAAAAAAGTAGCGGTAGTCGTCGTCTTCATGATGAAATGGAGTGTTTCTACTTTCTTGGAGTTGATAGATTTTTGTTAAAAGATTGGTAATTTGGTATATTTGGCTGTGTTATAGATGATGACAATTATATCATGAGGCAACTGAAACTTTGATGTTAACTTGAACATGCATTCTTGATGCTTAAACTACTTACTTAAAATGCTCATGCCTCTTGCATGAATACAATATACAATAGAAGTTTTTGGTGGGGTTGAAATTCATCACACTTCCTTTTGGGAACCACCAAACCTAAAATCCCTTCGCACACCACCACCAAACCCAAAATTTCTTTGCACACAACCAACGCCAAGGTTTAGTCATAGTTATTAAGGTGCCCACAAGGTGTCCACCCAGGCTCAAGATTCGCCGAGGCTCTGCCTTTGTGTCCCGACACAAGGTAAGGCGCAGTCCTTTAATGAAGCTCGGGTATTAACCATAAAGCTCAAGGTCACTTTTAAACGCGTCTTCAATGTGAAAATTGTAAATAGCAATGAAATGTAAGATAATGGACATCTATTTTCGCTTATATACTAATTAAAGTGTGTGCGCCACCTTGAGCCTTGTGCTTAGGTGAGCCTTAGAGCGCCTTGCCCTTCTAATAAATGAAAGCATTCCTTCATAACAAATCTATCCAAAAAAGAATGAGGTCTAATTTTCTAGTTCAAAAGTAATGTGTGGGCCACAAACAAGAACATAAAACAGGAAGTTGGTGTCAGGTATAAGCAAAAAGGAAAAGAGAGGAAATATATGTAATGGCAACTAGGAAAAAGGGCTTGTGCTGCTGGTTGTATTGGGATGCCTGCAGTCACAAGTGCATATGCTTCGAGATTCTTTCACTACACGTTGGGATCTTCGCACGTGAAGCTTAATGTTTAGCAACTTACCTGCAATCTGTACAAAAGGATAATGTCTTAGACAAACGATACACCTCAAGTGAGTGCGCCTAAAAACTGATACATAATCAGAATGCGCGCACATTTTCTGAAAGATGATTAAACATTTAAAGTCACTGGTCTCTATTATGTAACATTTGTACAGCTTCAGTAGCAAGTAAGACTATTTTTTCTGTTTCATTATCCTAATTTTTTTCACCAGGATAATTTAAAACTAAAATAGTACAGATTGAAACAATATTACAGCTTACTACGCAAATTGGTGATATATTTATGGAAATCAATGATAGAGGGACAAACCATTCTCCAAACCAAGTCTTCTGGACCCATTGGCAGTGCCGGATGTGAATATAAAAAATGCCTCGAGTACTGAAATAAGTGAAAAGTAATCAGTGCCATTTTGAGCCCAATGAGATCTAAAAATCTCTATTAAAATATTCACAGCGATTAAGGTTGATTCTTAATCTAACCGGTACAGAATAATTCTAATGAAAGAGGTCGAAACAAGATCCACAGACAGTGTGCCATTAATGAAGTGCACATACACATACCTTAGCTAGATTTATTTGCATCTCTCTAATTTGTGTGGGAGGAATGCTTCTTAAAAATGATAAGAGCCATCCAGGCTGCATTGCATCACTAGAAGCGACAAATATTGCTATCTGTCACAGAAACATCAGCTTCACTAATCAAACAAAAAGCTAATAACTGATTTTGATCACACTGATCAATCACATGTTACTTACTGTTTATCCCCATGGAATTAACTTTGTCTTAACACACACACACACACACACGCCGCGCACCCTAAAAAACTGTCAATTACCTAGTGAATGCATAAAATGTGTTGAAAACAATTGCAAACTCAAGTCTAAACTTTGATTGCAAAATGCACAGGAGAGAGGAGTTAACTTCTTGTACAGTTAGACCTCCATAAAAAGTTACATACCTTGCGATAGTCAAGAATTCCTTCAAAGGGAAGCTCCAGTTCATCGCTAACAATAACAGGGATGCACCCACTGACAATTGCATCAAAAAACCTAGCAGATGAAGGAGTGTCACCTGCTGGATTAAGGCAAAAGATGGACCTGATCAATAGGAAGAAAATGCATAGATCAGATAATTCAGTTCTGTAGGCATAATGATAAAGCAATTGTATAACCGCAACTAAATTATACTCCCGCATGCCGATCTGAGCTGCAGCTTTTCCTCCCTCTCCAGCAGTGCCCTCCTCTATGATCACATCATTAGCGCCAGTAAGTTCTGTTACAAGTTTAGCACGAATTTTCCCACCCTGGAATCAAAATAAGAAACCACACATCAATTCGACAGAATATTCCTTGCTAAACCCCTCATGTCTGTCTCCCCATCAGTAAGCCTGTATATTTTGTAGACAGGCTATCAGCATGAAGACCCAGACAACTCAAAAAAGTCACTAGTGAGGATGATAAAGCAGGGCTCACAGCATTTCTTTTCAGCCTCCCACGAAAAAACAGAAGTGCTGTTCTCTTCGCATCTGACAAACATTTTGAATCACACACATCAACATTGGGAACATATGGAAGTATCAAGTCTTTCTCAAGGTAAACTTGTCCTGGTTTATACCTGCAATGCCAGAAACAGTCACATAATCACACCCACAAATCTACATAACATATTTGGAACAATGGCTGAGCTTCAGGCAGATTATCACCAGTTTCCTGTTGAATCCATATCAGGAAGGAGCCAGATTGCATTCTTCATAAACTTTCGAACTGACTTAAATGACCAGGGATGATGAACTGGAAGGATGTGATCTCTACCCTCGGATCTCTTCCAAGCTGGTTGTTCTGTTACCCACTTCAGAGCTTCCTACATAGACAGAATGATGAATTAAATTTTCTAAATTATATTACAACCGCTATACGTTCATCAATCTTCTGATAACGTCTTGATCCACACCTCGGGATGATAAAGCATAAAGAGACATGGAAAAGGTAAAAGTTATTTAGACCTTACATCCAAATTATAAAAATAGGCAATTCCAATTGCTAGATACGAGACACATAAAATTAAAAAGCATTGTTATTAAGAAAAAAGCTCCAGCACTTTGTGGACTAACTTTGTCTTATCATGTATTAGCAGCTGAAACATTTGGTAATTCAGAATGCCATCGCCAGAGGCCATACACATGTTTAAATACAGTTAGCAACCCTTTATTTTTAATTTAACTCCGTCATGCTCTGCCTTAAGTTCGGATAAAGGAGGGTTGCATAAGATAGCTAGTCAGCGTAAAACTTTGCAAATTTCTTATGCATGGATCATAAAGGCTGGATTGATTAATTGATTGAGCAACCCTTTATTTTTAATTGCTTATGATGTTATCTAGATGACTAGATCTAGATCTTACATAAATGGAGAGTTCCTAAGTGATATTTTTAAGTATATGGATAAAAACACCTTTCACTATCTTGATGAAAAATTAGAACAAAAATCCACAGTAAATTGCTTAAATTTAGTAAATTATCAAACAAATCTCACATAATTCATGTACAAATTATCTCTTTCTATCTCAATTTAATATTGTTCAAAACTTTTTTTAAAATTAACCGTTATTGTCTCATGCATTTTTTTCAGATAATCAAATAACTTATTATTTAAATTAGCAAAACAATATATAATATTTAAACAATATGAAAGTTGCATGTACCAGTTAGCTAGTCATTATTAAGCAACAATAAACTTCCAATGATGTTGGATAATTAACATTCCACACTTCTGATTAAGTTCATCAATTCTAACTTCTTCATCCAGAGCTTAAGGCACACGGATGTCCTCAACTTATGAAACCAGAGCAAGCAGTCATTATTGACATTACCCATCATAAGTACAAATGTAACAAATCTCACAGGGGAGTCAACAAAATAAAAAAAATATTACTACACGGTTGTGAGAATGAGTTCACTAAATTTTATCCTAAAAGTGAATGTCATTATAGACAGCTTTTTCTATTTGACAATCAATAACATACAGAAATCAATAAAAACACATGAAATGACGAACCATCAAAAAAGCTCCATCAAGCTTCATGCCCATGTAAATCTAACAAAAACTTAAAGAACAAGACATTTGGAAACACACTCACACCCTGTAAAGTGCCTTGCACTGTTGCTTCTCAAGCAAGAAAAAGCTAATCGTCGTGAAAAATGGAATGTAGAACAAGTCAGCCTCTTCCTGTTTATGAACTCTCACCACATTCTTCAATAACCTTTTGGACTCGGGTGCTATCAAATCGGCCCACAACCAGTAATCAATAGAATGCTACAACAACAAACAAATAATAAAAATTGCATTCACATAGCATTCAGCAAATAAGAGAAAACAAAAACAGTAGTTGCCTGTTTGGAGCTATAGAATCCGGAATTAAACTAATCAAATCTATTTTATTTGGAAGTTACTACTTCTTCAATCCAAGTTTATGCATCTATACTAATGACGTTTACTCACTTGCTCGATCAATCGATGGACGGGACTGCCATTAGAAGTGAGAGTAGTAGTCTCTTTGTAAGTATTTTGAAACAACCAGAGTAAATCGTAGGTGAATTTCGAGGGCATATCATAGACATAAACCTTCAGAGGCGGAGACAAGGGATAGAACCAATTTTCACCTCCGTAAAGCCTTTTTTCCTCGTTAATCGAAATCAAATCATCAAAAATCTTGACTTGCTGCCCTGTCACGTTGCCATTAACAGTGTCATCGGGAACCTTAGAGGAAGGATTGGATTTCGAGCTAGATAAGAATTTGTGAAGTGAGGAAACGAATGAATAGTCGGCGATAGGGTTCGGAGCGACGTAGACTGTGTCGTGTGAGAGAGTGGGAGATGAGGATGACGATGAGGTGAAGATGTAGAAGAGGAGGGAGAGAAAAAGCAGAGAGATCGAGAAGTAGAGAAATGGAGATCGACGGGATTTGATTCCGCCGGAGGCGGAGGTGGAGATGGAGTGGTGTCTACCGGCCATTTCCCGGTGTCTGAATCAATGGGACACCGCCGTTATCATCATTCTTAAATTTCACCTAAATTCCGAGAGATTCGATTCCCTTCGTCCGCTGAAATTTGAACATCATCCATAAGTAATGATAGTTTAACGTGGTCAAACATTGGAAACTGAATTAGCTTTTTCACATGCCAATATCATTATAAAATTTTACTCTATTTTATTTGATTAAGCAAGTTTATCAAAAAATTTATTTTATTTTAATGATAAATAGATTTTCGGTGTTTGATTTTTTTTTATTTCTGTTATTATTTTTTTAAAACGCAACAAGTAAAAATAGAAGCATAAAAACAAGTCAATATATGCTTTTTGGCTGCTTTAAGCAGAATGATTGCAAAATTAAAGTCCATTAAACTATTTTTTTATTATAAAAAGTACACATTCAATGATTTTGCTTAAAAATATTTTTTTTCAATTTTAAGCAAAATAACATAGAAAGCAATTACAATACACTCTAAATAATATTATGATTGAAATTATTATCTTTAACTGCATTCTTAATAATTTTCTAGAGGTGAGTGTATGAGGGCTGTGAGATAAGTGATGCATGGATTAAAAAATCGATAATGACTTGATTATGAGTTGATAAGATAAAACATGAATATAGTATATTATGTTTGGTTCGTATAATTAATAAAGTATAATAAGTAATAATGTGTTTGGTTTACTTTATAATACGTTATATATATCAATTTTATTCTTAAAATAACAAAAATACCCTTGAATTTATTAATATATGGAACATATTAAATATTTATTTAATAAATAAATTTAATTAATTACATTTGATAAATAACTAATTATTTAATAAATTAAATTTATTTATTTAATTAATTATATCAAATTAAACATTTAATTTAATTAATTAAATTTAATTTGCTAAAAAAACAATTAATTTAATTATAAATAAAATATTAAAATATATTAATATCATTTGCTTCACTTTTACCAACCCTAACTTCTCTCATTTTGTTTCAATTTATATTTTTTGCTCATTTCACGTGATTCACATATTTTCCAACAGATCTCAACTCCTCATAAGATAACACTGGGTTCATCGACGCAGATCAACTCGGCAGTACTCCATTTTCTTTTATTTCAGATGGTAATATCATTTATCTGTTACATTTAGATATCTCCTTAACTTCTTTCTTTACCAAATTCTCCCTTGATTTGGTAACATGCAAAGCGCCGTGATTTCATCCTCCATGCCATTTCTCTCCCCAACGATCCTCTCGAGCTCCGCAATAATGGATTCAATCACATGCATCTCACCTTATACTCTTTTTCCCAGGGTCTCAGGAGCATTTTGGGGTGTGTGTTTTCCCCTGATTCTGTTATAAACACACAAAGCGACAACGCAACGGAACAATTAATTATCTCTCTCTTGTATGAAAAACAATATCAAATAGATAACCAATAATTCCAGCAAGCACGATCAAGTAAATATAAAACGACACGAGCAATTTTAACTTGGAAAACCTCCCCGGTGTGAGGAGTAAAAACCACGGGACTGTAGTCCACCAAAATAATCTCCACTATAATGAATAATGGGATTACAAACTGTCCACAATCAGAAATCAACAATACACAACCATTAATAATTTTCAAGATAACAAATTCTTGAAATAACAAAAGAATGGAAAGATATCACCCAAGGGCCTCCAAACCAGAATCTGTTCCCATTGATAAAGATATCCAAATTCGATCTCCACAGTTAAAAGCATACCCCAAGATGTTGTCAGCACACGATCCAAATTTGAACCCAATCCAACGGTTCAATTTCTGTCAATGGCCTTTACAACTAGGCTGCTCCAGATTCGTGCGAGAAACCGGCAGCCTCTGTACAACCTTACGAAAACCAACCCAAATGCAAATCAAATCCGATAGTAGACTCACTTGTGAACGTGCAACTCGATCCGATGGTTGAGTTTTGCGAAAACGATTTTTCAAGAATGCTATTCTGCACAAATTTTCAGATCCAAAAATCTCACTTCTTTCTCTCTCTCTTTGGTGTGTTTGTGATGTAGAATATGATGATGTGCTAGGGTTTGAACACTCGTCTATACTCCATATGGGCTTGTACCATGTGGGCCATCTATTGGGCTTGCCCTATCTTCACATGAAGAAACCCAGCCCAATAAATCTCCCCATATCCTACTATATGGAGAGACACCATCCCGTCGATCATACGACAAACCTCAGGCTTCTCTCTTTTGTCATCGTATCAGCACCATTATCATCGGTATGAATCTTTTCAAGTTCAACCAATTTATCATTAATAACATTTCTCATCAAATGATATCTAACATCTATATGTTTCAATCTTGAATGAAAAGTGGAATTCTTACCAAGATGTATAGTACTTTGATTATTACAAAATACTATGCATCGCTCCTACTTGAGTCCAAGTTCCTCGACAAACTTTTTCATCCATATCAGCTCTTTGTAAGCTTTAGTTGCTGCCATATATTATGGTTCTGTTGTAGAAATTGCAACACATTTTTGCAATCTTGATTGTCACGATACAGTGCCACCTGAAAAGGTTACCAAATATCTTGAAATGGATTTTCTACTATCCACATCATTGCCATATCTGAGTTGGTGTAGCCAACTAATACTAGTTTTCCAATTCTAAATCTGAGCCTCAAAGTGGAAGTACCTCGCAGATATCTCAATATCCACCTTACTGCATTCCAATGTTCTTTTCCTGGATTGGACAAGTAACGACTAACAACACCAACTGCATAAGCTATATCTGGCCGCCTACACACCATAGCGTACATCGAACTTCTTACTGCTGATGCATACGAAACTCTTCACATTTCCTCTTTCTTTTTTATGTGTGGTAGGACTGTGATGAACACCAAGCTTAAAGTGTGCAGCAAGAGGCGAGCTGACCAATTTAGACTCACTCATATTGAATCTTTTAAGCACTTTCTCAATGTATTGCTCCTGTGACATGTACAGTATCTTATTCGCCCGATCACCACAAATTTTAATGCCAAGAATTTGCTTTGCTAGTCCAAATCCTTCATCGCAAAGGATTTATTCAATTGCTTCTTCAACTCATAAATTCTCGAAGCTTTCCTGCCAACAATTAACATGTCATCCACATAAAGCAATAATATAATAAAGTCATCATCAGAAAACCTTTGTACAAAGACACAATGATCAGAAGTTGTTTTCTGGTCAAATTTTTTGTACCATAATCCGGGTGCCTTCTTCAAACCATACAGACCCTTTTTGAGTTTGCATACATAATCCTCTTTTCCTTTCACTGAAAAACCTTCTGGTTGTTCCATGTATATTTCTCTATCCAACTCACCATGAAGAAAAGTAGTTTTAACATCCATCTGCTCGATCTCCAACTCATAACTAGCTACTAAACCAAGAACAATACTGATGGATGACATTTTAACCACCGGAGATAAGATTTTATCAAAATCGATACCTTTCTTTTGACTGAAACCTTTAACAACCAATCTAGCTTTGAACCGTGGTAATGAATTATATTCATTCGGCTTCATCTTGTATACCCATTTATTTTTCAAAGATCTTTTCCCCTCAGGCAGTTTCACCAGCTCAAAAGTATCATTTTCATATGAGAATTTCATCTCATCTTGCATGGCATCAACCCACTCATCTTTGTGCACATCTTTCATTGCTTCATCATAGTATTGAGGTTCTCCCCCATCAGTCAACAACACATACTCACTGGTAGAATATGTTTGTGAGGGTATATGCAGTCTAGAAGACCTTCTAACCGGAACCCGAGTTTCTGATATTGGAGTATGATCCACATGATCATCCTCAACCTCTGGATGCCCATCAATATCACCAGTGTCATCAATAATAGGCAAGCCAGTCAGAATACCATCTTCAACCTGTACTGATACTTTATTTTGAGGAACTAAATCCAAATCAATCAAATCATCATTAGACTTACTCACTATCTGTAATACCCCGAAATGTTATATGATTATGTGCTATGATGATGACTTATGTTAAGTTTAAGGGTTGTGGTGTAATTAATTTGGGGGAATATAATTACGATATGATGATATGATTAGGGGGCATGATAGGTGTTTTTAAGGATGTATTAATTTAAATGAAGTTATAAAATATCGTGTAAGGATATTTTAATACATCGTACCAAGTACCGGGACACAATTAAACACCACATGACCACCCAACCCACACCACCCCACCCCCCATCACTCGGTCACCTCACCCTCCCCCACTTGTCCAACCCATACCCCCACTTGCTCAACCCATGCTACAACTCAATCAACCTCCATCTCCTTCTCTCCTCCCCTTCTCCTCCATTTCCGTCCCAGAACAAGCTGCTTTAAGGCAAGGAAAGCTTGGTAAAGTGTTCAAAGTCCTTGCAAAAAGAGGAGCAAGAAGAGGGGTAAGGATATGTACTCTGTTTTTCGGAGGTCTTTGGTTAAGCTTGGGTTTTGGTGGGATGTTTTATTGCATGATAGGTATGAGTATGGGTGGAACCTTGGTAGGGATGCTTACATGGTAGTATTAAGTGACTACTAGCATGGTTGTTTAAGCATTTTACATGATTTATGTGATAGATTTCTTGTTATGAAACTAGATGCTCGGAAATCTGGAAAAAGATAAGCATGCTCTGTTTCTGTTAAAATTGGTTGAGGATGAAGATTATGATGATGTTATGATGCATGTTAGCTTAGGTTTTACTAAACCTTTGATTTAAGTGCTTACATGGATATTTTATGAAGTTTTTCACATGTTTGTTTCAGCAAGTATGTTATGTTATGAAGTAGAAAAAATGGTGTGAAAAGAGGTGCTCAAAAATCTGGGGAAGTCCCGATTTTTCAGAGCTCTCGATCGATCGAGATTTGGTCCCGATCGATCGAGCGAGACAGAATGTTTAAAGCATGTTTTGAATTTCAGGTGCCGATCGATCGATGGATTTCTCGATCGATCGGTGAAGCTCCTCGATCGATCGGTAAAATGTTTCGAGCGATCGATCGAGGCAGAATGGTTGAGCACTGTTGTGCACAGTTTCTCGATCGATCGAGACCTCGGGGCCAATCGATCGAGAGAGGCAGAATGTTGGAAAATAAAATGATGTTTTATGTTGTTAAGTTTATGATGTGAGATGGTATTGAGGCATCTAATATGGTATTGTGTGGTCTTGTAGAACCATCCCAGGTACCAGCACCATCAAGGAGATAAAGTCTGTTGACCCATCCTCCTTTTGAAAAGGTACGTAAGAGACGTACGGGCATCGGACGGTAACACACATTTTTACACTACAACTATGCTTTTATTGCATGAGTATTCACGATGAAATGATGATGTTTATACGATGTTCACATGATGATGTTCATACGATGTTTAAGATGTTTGATGTTTAAGATGTTTATAAGATGTTTACGATGTTGTTAAGATGTTTATATTATTCATATGATGTTATTTGTGGTAAGATGCCACGGGGTAAGATGCCCCACATGGTAAGAGGCCATGATGTTATTTGTGGTAAGATGCCACGGGGTAAGATGCCCCACATGGTAAGAGGCCATGATGTTATTTGTGGTAAGATGCCACGGGGTAAGATGCCCCACATGGTAAGAGGCCATGATGTTATTTGTGGTAAGATGCCACGGGGTAAGATGCCCCACATGGTAAGAGGCCATGATGTTATTTGTGGTAAGATGCCACGGGGTAAGATGCCCCACATGGTAAGAGGCCATGATGTTATTTGTGGTGAGATGCCACGGGGTAAGATGCCCCACATGGTAAGAGGCCATGCAATGTTAATTGTGGTAAGATGCCACGGGGTAAGACGCCCCACATGGTAAGAGGCCATGCGATGTTTATAATGTGGTAAGATGCCACAGGGTAAGATGCCCATATGCATGATTATGAATCAGGGACAACAACAAGAAGGTAATGAATAACTAGCATGTTCACTTAACTAAAATGTCGTGCATTTACTGTTATATTTTGTGATGATGCTATAAAATGATGATGCTTATATGATGATGATGTTATAAGATGATGATATTTACAAGATGATGATGCTTATATGATGATGATGTTATAAGATGATGATATTTACAAGACGATGATGCTTATATGATGATGATGTTACAAGATGATGATATTTACAAGGTGATGATGCTTATATGATGATGATGTTATAAGATGATGATATTTACAAGATGGTGATGCTTATATGATGATGATGTCATAAGATAATGATTTTAATCATTCATGTTAAGAATTAATGATTTTTATGCATGGCTATGAAACAGGGACAACCAAAGAGGGTTAATGCGATTAACCAGGAAGTATACGTTACCAATTATTTTCATGCATTTATTTATATGCCATTGCCTTATGATGTTAAGTAAAGATGTACATGCTCATGATGGGTTGTTTCTGTAGGTACACTTTTGGACTAAAGGACTAAGGGTCGGGTTGAGGCAGTGAGCTACGACGAACACAAGAACGTATAGGATTCAGCTTCTGTTTAGTATCTACTCTAGGAGTAGTATAAATCTAACATGTTAACATTCATTGTGGGAATGTAACTAATAAGCTTTAAAGTTTTAATTGGAATGTAATTCTGTTAGCTCATGTAACAACTAGAACCCTAAGATGTTATTAATGCATGATTAGTCCTTCTTATGTCTATTAATCACTGTTAAGATGGGAAGACCCCACATTAGTGGTATCAGAGCAGTGGTTAGATAACTCGGGAATGAGTGAAGGGTAGCCTTAGCAATAAGTTGGCTAGGTGCTTACTTTTGAACATGTTTTATATGTATGTTGCATATGAAGCTCCTATGTTACGCTAACATGTTTAATTATCTAACGATGTGCTTTATATGAACTGCTTTTGGGTATTGTGCTAAACCCTTGTGTTGCAGCATAGCAGCAAATGCAGAAGTAAACGATGCGATTTCATATGCACTTCTCCGTCGCCCATGCCTCTTGTAGTCTCGACCCCCGCTGAAAGAAGGTTGATCACCGATCAAATTGTTTATGATGGCCTCATTTATTTTGAGGGTAACGTGCTGAGGACGGATTTGATTGTTCTTGGACTGTCAAACTCCGAATGCATATGGGCATCTGTGTGCTGAACACGTATCAGGCAGTTGGGGACTGCAGGCAAGGACTGTCCGATTCAGGTCTGTTATGGGAATTCAATGGACATTCTATGGGGATGATTCCCGTTCAAGGATTCCGTTAATATCTGTTGTCAAGATGGCACAGTTATTGGAACAAGACCATAAAGGATATCTCATCTATACTGTTGTTATGACGGAAAGGAGAAAAGAGTTAAAGGTTGAGGATGTGCCCGTAGTGGCGGTGTTTCCTGATGTATCTCCGGAAGAGATTCCCGGATTCCCACCGACGAGAGATGTCGAGTTTGGGATTAAGTTACTACCAGGAACGTCTACCATTTCTCGTGCCCCGTATAGGATGGCACCAACGGAGCAAAAAGGAGTTAAATGTTCAGTTGCAGGAGCTCCTTGACAAGGGCTATATACGCCTTAGCGTATCGCCCTGAGGTGCACCAGTTTTATTTGTTAAGAAGAAAGATGGTTCGATGCGGCTGTGCATCGATTTCAGACAACTGAACAAAGCAATGATGAAGAATAAGTATCCGCTTCCGGGGATTGATGATTGGTTTGATCAGCTGCAGAGTACGAGGCTCTACAGTAAGATCGATCTGAGGTCGGAGTATCATCGGATCCGAGTTCAAGAGGATGATGTACAGGAGACAGCTTTCAGGACTAGATATGGGCACTATGAATTCCTGGTCATGCCTTTTGGGGTGACGAATGCCCCAGCTGTTTTATAAGCCTGATGAACAGGGTGCTCCAACCATGTTTGGATCAATTCGTCATAGTTTTCATGGACGATATGCTTATTTACTCTCGAACTGAAGAAGAACACGTAAAGCACTTGAGAACAGTACTCCAGATCCTTAGGGATTGCCAGACCCCTGACACGGCTGACTCAGAGAGGAGTGTCGTTCTTTTGGTCCGAAGCTTGTGAGGAAAGCTTCCAAGAATTGAAGCGTTGTTTGATTACGACACCTATATTGGTAATTCCTTCTGAGTATAAGAGGTTTGCCTTGTACACGAATGCATCTGGCTTGTGCATCGAGGCAGTTGAAACCACATGAGGCTAGGTACCCAGTCCAGGATTTGGAGCTGGCAGCCATTATATTTGCCTCGATGGTTTGGAGGCATTACTTGCATGGTACGTCGTTACCATCTACATGGACTATAAGAGCCTGAAGTTTTGTTCATACGAGCTGAGTTGAATAGGCAACAAAGAAGATGATGGACTATACATGTAAAGCAAATTTGACAGCAGACGCCTTAAGTTGGAAGTGAAGTGTACTGCGGAGGACGCTATGTGTTTATCAGCGATGATGACCTCTTGTTACCATTCGGGCTATGATTTTGATGTGGACACGTCGCCGGTGCGAGTGTCAGCCTTGTTGGCTGAGCCAGACTTATTTGAGGCTATTAGGAAAGCCCAGAAATCAAATGATGAGGTTCAGAGGTGGTCGTTTTTAGTACTTCGAAGACAGCCACCAAAGTTCAGGATGATAGAAAATGATTCCTTGAGGCTGGGTAACCGATGGGTAGTTCCAGATACGCCAGAGTTGCTTATAGGAATATCGGAACGGGCTCATAGTAGTCGGTTCAGTATCCACCCAGGAGGAAGGAAAATGTATAAGGACCTAAGTGGTCAGTTCTGGTGGAGACGCATGAAGCACGATGTGATTGCTTTCGTTAAAAGATGTTTGATCTGCCAATAGGTAAAGGCAGAAAGGCAGAGGCCTGGTGGCGAGCTGAAGAGCTTGAAGGTACCTAAGTGGAAGTGGAGGCATATCATTATGGACTTTGTGACCCACTTACCAAGGACGGACTCTGGATTTGATGCGATCTGGGTGATCATGGATAGGCCGACGAAGACGGCTCATTTCATCCCTTACAGTATGTTATATACATACTTGAAGATGGCCCAATAATATGTGAGGGATGTGGTGAGGTTGCATGAAGTTCCAGTCTCGATTATGTCTGACAGAGACCCAAGGTTCACTTCACATTTCTGGGAGGGTCTCCAGACAGCCTTGGGCACAGAGATAAGACTGAGTACGGCCTATCGCCCTCAGACAGACGGCCAAACAGAGCGTACCATTCAGACGCTCGAGGACATGTTGAGGGCATGTATTTTGGAGTTCTCCTACAGTAACAGTTATCAGGCGAGCATTCAAATGGCTCCTTTTGAAGCTCTGTATGGACGACGATGTAGATCACCGCTGTATTGGGAGGACTTGGCTAGTAAAGTGGTTGGAGGACCGGATATGATGAAGGTTATGGAAAGAAAGATTAAGTAGATACGCCAAAAAGATGAAAGCGGTCTAGGATAGGCAAGCTGCCTATGCCAATGAGCGACGACGACCGTTGGGATTCCAATTAGGAGACAAGGTCTTCTTGAAAACCTCATCCTCTAAGGGTGTAGCCCGGTTTGATATGCGGGGGAGATGACCTCCGAGGTGTGTTGGGCTATATGAAGTTTTACAGCGTATCGGTACTTTGGCATATCATTGGGCTCTACCACCATCTTGGTCTGGCATACACGATGTTTTCCATTCTCAATGTTACGGAAGTATGAGCCAGACTCGTCTCATGTCTTACAGCCTTCAGAAGTTCAGTTAGACTCAGAAGTGTCCTACGTAGAACGACCAATCAGAATTCTGGATCGAGAGGATCGCAGACTACGAAGTAAAGTTATACCGATGGTCAAAGTTCAGTGGGATCGTCGGGGTGTCGAGGAGGCTACATGGGAGACGGAATGGCATATGGTGCAGCACTATCCAGATCTATTCTCTGGTATGTTTATATGTTTAGTTCCATTATGATGATGCATATGGATTTCGAGGACGAAATCTTATAAGTAGGGGAGTAATGTAATACCCCCGAAATATTATATGATTATGTGCTATGATGATGACTTATGTTAAGTTTAAGGGTTGTGGTGCAATTAATTTGGGGGAATATAATTACGATATGATGATATGATTAGGGGGCATGATAGGTGTTTTTAAGGATGTATTAATTTAAATGAAGTTATAAAATATCGTGTGAGGATATTTTAATACATCGTACCAAGTACCGGGACACAATTAAACACCACATGACCACCCAACCCACACCACCCCACCCCCCATCACTCGGTCACCTCACCCTCCCCCACTTGTCCAACCCATACCCCCACTTGCTCAACCCATGCTACCACTCAATCAACCTCCATCTCCTTCTCTCCTCCCCTTCTCCTCCATTTTCGTCCCAGAACAAGCTTGTTTAAGGCAAGGAAAGCTTGGTAAAGTGTTCAAAGTCCTTGCAAAAAGAGGAGCAAGAAGAGGGGTAAGGATATGTACTCTGTTTTTCGGAGGTCTTTGGTTAAGCTTGGGTTTTGGTGGGATGTTTTATTGCATGATAGGTATGAGTATGGGTGGAACCTTGGTAGGGATGCTTACATGGTAGTATTAAGTAACTACTAGCATGGTTGTTTAAGCATTTTACATGATTTATGTGATAGATTTCTTGTTATGAAACTAGATGCTCGGAAATCTGGAAAAAGATAAGCATGCTCTGTTTCTGTTAAAATTGGTTGAGGATGAAGATTATGATGATGTTATGATGCATGTTAGCTTAGGTTTTACTAAACCTTTGATTTAAGTGCTTACATGGATATTTTATGAAGTTTTTCACATGTTTGTTTCAGCAAGTATGTTATGTTATGAAGTAGAAAAAATGGTGTGAAAAGAGGTGCTCAAAAATCTGGGGAAGTCCCGATTTTTCAGAGCTCTCGATCGATCGAGATTTGGTCCCGATCGATCGAGCGAGACAGAATGTTTAAAGCATGTTTTGAATTTCAGGTGCCGATCGATCGATGGATTTCTCGATCGATCGGTGAAGCTCCTCGATCGATCGGTAAAATGTTTCGATCGATCGATCGAGGCAGAATGGTTGAGCACTGTTGTGCACAGTTTCTCGATCGATCGAGACCTCGGGGCCGATCGATCGAGAGAGGCAGAATGTTGGAAAATAAAATGATGTTTTATGTTGTTAAGTTTATGATGTGAGATGGTATTGAGGCATCTAATATGGTATTGTGTGGTCTTGTAGAACCATCCCAGGTACCAGCACCATCAAGGAGATAAAATCTGTTGACCCCTCCTCCTTTTGAAAGGTACGTAAGAGACGTACGGGCATCGGACGGTAACACACATTTTTACAACTATGCTTTTATTGCATGAGTATTCACGATGAAATGATGATGTTTATACGATGTTCACATGATGATGTTCATACGATGTTTAAGATGTTTATATGATGTTTAAGATGTTTATAAGATGTTTACGATGTTGTTAAGATGTTTATATATATTCATATGATGTTATTTGTGGTAAGATGCCACGGGGTAAGATGCCCTACATGGTAAGAGGCCATGATGTTATTTGTGGTAAGATGCCACGGGGTAAGATGCCCCACATGGTAAGAGGCCATGATGTTATTTGTGGTAAGATGCCACGGGGTAAGATGCCCCACATGGTAAGATGCCATGATGTTATTTGTGGTGAGATGCCACGGGGTAAGATGCCCCACATGGTAAGAGGCCATGATGTTATTTGTGGTGAGATGCCACGGGGTAAGATGCCCTACATGGTAAGAGGCCATGCGATGTTAATTGTGGTAAGATGCCACGGGGTAAGACGCCCCACATGGTAAGAGGCCATGCGATGTTTATAATGTGGTAAGATGCCACAGGGTAAGATGCCCATATGCATGATTATGAATCAGGGACAACAACAAGAAGGTAATGAATAACTAGCATGTTCACTTAACTAAAATGTCGTGCATTTACTGTTATATTTTGTGATGATGCTATAAAATGATGATGTTTATATGATGATGATGTTATAAGATAATGATATTTACAAGATGATGATGCTTATATGATGATGATGTTATAAGATGATGATATTTACAAGACGATGATGCTTATATGATGATGATGTTACAAGATGATGATATTTACAAGGTGATGATGCTTATATGATGATGATGTTATAAGATGATGATATTTACAAGATGATGATGCTTATATGATGATGATGTCATAAGATAATGATTTTAATCATTCATGTTAAGAATTAATGATTTTTATGCATGGCTATGAAATAGGGACAACCAAAGAGGGTTAATGCGATTAACCAGGAAGTATACGTTACCAATTATTTTCATGCATTTATTTATATGCCATTGCCTTATGATGTTAAGTAACGATGTACATGCTCATGATGGGTTGTTCCTGTAGGTACACTTTTGGACTAAAGGACTAAGGGTCGGGTTGAGGCAGTGAGCTACGACGAACACAGGAACGTATAGGATTCAGCTTCTGTTTAGTATCTACTCTAGGAGTAGTATAAATCTAACATGTTAACATTCATTGTGGGAATGTAACTAATAAGCTTTAAAGTTTTAATTGGCCTGTAATTCTGTTAGCTCATGTAACAACTAGAACCCTAAGATGTTATTAATGCATGATTAGTCCTTCTTATGTCTATTAATCATTGTTAAGGTGGGAAGACCCCACACTATCTTATCTGCCTTGTCAATATCCTTTATGGCTGATTCTCAATAAACAATACATCCCGACTTCTAATGAGTTTCTTTTCCTCTACCTGTAGCCAAACTCATCCAGACCATAGCCAATAAATATACATTGTCGAGTCTTGACATCAAGCTTAGATCTTTCATCTTTAGGAATATGAATAAATGTCTTGCATCCAAACACACATAAGTGTTTATAAGAGACATCCTTTTGAGACCACACCCTGTCTGGAACTTCAAAATTCAAAGGAACACATGGTGTAAGGTTTAAGACATGTACAACTGTACTTAAAGCTTCATCCCAGAACGACCTTGACAAACCTGATTCTGAAAGCAAACATCTCAACCTTTCAACAAGAGTTCTATTCATCCTTTATGCTAGCTCATTCAACTGGGGACTTTTGGGAGGTGTCTTTTGATGACGAATACCTTGTTTCCTACAATGCTCCTCAAAAGGACCAGAATACTCACCTCCACTATCAGTTATGACGCACCTCAATTTCTTTCCAGTCTCTCAACCAAGGCTTGGAACTGCTTAAACACATCAACAACTTGATCTTTTGTTTTCAATGTGTACACCCACACTTTTCTTGAGTGATCATCTATAAAAGTCACGAAATAGAATGCACCACTAAGAGTTTTTGTTTTCATAGGACCACAAACATCAGAATGAATTAAATCAAGTATACCTGGTTTTCTTGAGGGAGTAGATGTCTTAAAGGCAACTCTGGTCTGTTTTCCTGCGAAGCAATGAGAACACTTTTTCACAACACCCATTCTTTATTTCAGGAATCATCTTCTTGGCCAAAATCATCAACCCCTTCCACTGTTGTGACTGAGTCTGCTGTGCCACCACTCAACATTGTTTTCAGCTTCCACTGCAATTTATAGAGCGATCAGATAGCTTTGCTTACATCAAATACAGTGAACTATGTTTATTGCCTCTAGCCACAACTAATGAACCTTTTGTAAGCTTCTATTGATCATTAGAGAAGGTGCTGCAGAATCCCTCATCATCAAGTTTTCCAACAGAAATCAAATTCAAACGAAGGTCAGGTAAATGTTTGACATTTTTTCAAAAATAACATTGTGCCCTTATTCATCTCCAAACATACATCTCCCACGCCAATGGCTTTTGATAAGCAATTATCACTCATCCTAACATTCATAATCATGAATAATAAGGAAATCATCAGTAATAATAGAAACATGATCGTCACCAGTACCACCATCATTTTTCTTTTCTTTTTTCCTTATCTTTCTTGTTTAATTTCTTTGGTCGTCGACAATACTTTTCTATATGTCAAGTGATACCAAAATTGTAGCACTCGACATTGGCATATGGTAGCGTTTATCGCGTACGCCCAAATTAACCATTCTCAAGTTAATAGCAAAAGTATGTAGTAGCGAGAGTAGGGATCGATCCCACAGGGAAGGTAGTATTTTTTCGTGTCAATTTAAAAACGAATAAGTAACAAGGGGGGTTTTGAATTGAGTGATTAATACTACGCAAACTTTATGAATTAAACTAATTAACGAGATTAACTAAAACGAGTTTAAACTTATGAGAGAAAAGCGATTCTTGGTTTTCGGTAAACATTACTTTTGGAAAATTCTCTCTTGATCATCAAATCACTAACATTCGAATTCTTTCAATTATTCACCGATTGGAAATTAAATTCCTACCCACCTTAATCGTAGTAAAAAAGAAAACAGCATTCAATCCAACCCTTACCAAATCTCTAATCAAAACTACAGCCGTTAAGATTAAATCAATGATAGTTTGCAAAACTAGTGAGTTCGATAAATCTAATCAATAAAAAACTACAGCCGTTAGAATTGATTACCCAACCGTTTCTCCTAAGAATTTAATAACACCTACAGCCGGTTAATTATTAATCTTAGTTGTTTCTTAACAAACTATAGATTATGCACATGAATACTAGGTGATCAATCTAATAAACAAATACCATAATCATTCAAATCGAATCCGAGAAACAAATTGAAATCGAAAATTGAATTCAACAAACCAAACCAAATTCTCACAGGAGATTCAAATCCAAAAGCAAGTATCCTTCAACCAAGAATCAAAGGATTTAGCCTAGCATATTTAAATCTAAAAATAATAAAAATTGATTCGAAAACATTAAATAAACAAAGGAAAAGAAGTTACTAAGACGAATCACGATTCCGGCTTGTCGATTCCGGCCCCGTTCTTCAAGTGTTCTTCACAAAAGTTGAAAGGAAAAATCTCTAAAATCTAAAAATTATTCTAAGGTATTAAATTATGCTTAATATGAGGTAAAAATCGTGTATATGAGGTATGGATGCTGATGGAGTAGGGTAAAATCCATGTGGAAAGGAAAGAAATCAAGAATTTTAACTTTCCAAAATCCTATTGGCGTAATTACGCCTAAAATGGCGTAACTACGCCTAAATTCCCGTAGCACTGGCGTAGGTACGCCTGAAATGGCGTCTTTACGCCTGATTTTCCATTTTTCTGGCGAGTTTCGTATTTTGGCCATAACTTTCTCATACGAACTCCGAATTCGATGAATCAGCTGTCCACGCGAAGATAACTGAAAGTTCTACAACCTCATGCTGACCACATTCCCAAAACTTGGCTGGAATATATAGAAATTTGAGGAGAAAGGAGCAGCATGTGTCTTTGATTCCGGTTTTTTCCTCTTTTCTTCAATTTGACTCATTCTTTCATCATTTTAGCTTGATTTCTTCACCTTTTCCTATATTTACACAAATATACGATTAGGTAGCATATGTATCAATTTATCCATCAAAATATACCAAATCGTAGACAATTAAGCATACTAGATGTGTCTATTTCTAGTCACATCAAATACCCCCATACTTACTCTTTACTCGACCTCGAGTAAATCAGACAAAATTACATTATTTTTTTTTGCTTGGCTCATAGCATCATAACAATCTAACTTGTCCTCACTTTTATGCCTCAACAATTATAAACATGCATAGTAATGAAAGGCGGTGAAAAATTAATAATGGAACAAGTTCAATCTCTAAACAATTCGTACCCAACAAAGTAGTGAACGCGTGTGGGTGGTCATAAACAAGTGTCATGTACAAATTATAGATCCAAAAGAAGTAAACCCACAATAGTTCAAGTCATACACTAACACAAGTATAAGCTCACTTGCACACTCTTCTCCACTATCTTAGCCACTTTGCAAACATAAATCAAGTAGGTCTTTATTAGCTTGTAGTGTGGCCGAGGCATTGGCTTATGAAAGAAATGTAAGGATATATCAAGTAAGAGAGTATGATGATATGCACACTAAAAGCTTCTCTTCTTGCTTTTTTCAACTTTTGTTTCAACATTTTTCTTCTTTTGTGCCTTGGCTCCCCTTGGAGTCATATTTTTATCTATCTCCTCAAGGCATTCCTTTTCTTTCATGTATTTCATTCTTTTGACAATAAAGTTCACAAATATACTTCAATGATTCCCAAGTGCATTTGAATGAAATACATCATACTCCCTTAAAAGGTATGGATTGAAATCATATTTAGGCTAAAAGGGTAGGATGATAAGCTAGTCAAGGAATGTTGAATGGGGGTCTTTAGTATGCTTAGCATACTACCATTCTTTTACATTAAAGCTCAAAAAGGGTACTAGAGATTGATTTTATTTACATGGTAGGCTTGAAAGGCTCAAACGCATCAAAGATTGCCTATATCACTTTCATGTTTGCAAGTAGTCTAGACATACGCCTCAAAGAGCATGTAGTTAAGTTCTAGCATGTATTAGAGACTTCTTAAGACTATTACAAAATTCACACAATCTTCACTAAGCTATGCACACTTCACAAGCCATGACAATAATGTGCTCAAAATATTCAACTACTAAGTTAAAGTAAACTTTGCATTAGAGTTCAAAGTGTTCCAAGGTTAACAATTCACCTATGTTCAAAAGCATGCATGATATCAATTAGGTTTCATCATGGGATAGTGATTCTAAGCATGTGTTCATTACTAGCTATGAGCTCAAAATTTTCAAATTTTTCGATTTTTTTGTATTTTTGTAATAGAAAAGCAATAACAAGCCACTAATCCCTCCCCCATACTTAAATTTTACATTGTCCTCAATGTAAGGCAAAAATACAAGAAAAGAGAAAAGTTTAAACTAAAAATCAATAAAACTAAAAAGGTAAAAGGGAAACTAACTCCCCTTGGGTTGCCTCCCAAGCAGCGCATCTGTTTAACGTCGGTGGCCCGACGCCAGTCCTCTATCCAGGTGGTTGATGCAGTGTTGCTCTATCCTTCCTTAACCACCTCAATATCTTCTTCACTCCTTGGTATTTTGGCTTGTTGCTCTTTGAGTGGTCGTCCCCAGTCTTTGCTCTTTCGTCACTTGATTGACATGGTCGATCCGGAGGGTGCTTCTTTCCAACGGTACGATCCTGCAAGTGAGAAATAAGAGGGTCAGCAGTAACGTGAGTAGTTAACACAGCAATAGTATGAACAATATGCACTAAGTTAGAATCCATACCTCTGTTGTAGTCAAGGCCATCAGTAGCCTTTCCCATTTCTCACAACTCATCATTATCAAAATCCGAATCATAATCATCATGTATGCCAATAGCGTAACTCGAATGCTCAAGAGTCTTAATGGGTTCATAGATGTTGAATTTTGCAACTTTACCATTAGACTCCAATGTTATCATACCGCTATTCATCTCGATTACTGATTTTGATGTTTTCAAGAATGGCATCCCTAAAAGGATTAGACTAGATGGATCACCATTTTCCATGTCTAAGACATAGAAATCGGCTAGGAAAACCAAGTTCTCTACATGCACGATTACGTCCTCTATTATCCCCCTAGGTATGACATTGGACTTATCAGCTAAATGAATCACAGTGTCATTTCTTTTTAAAAGTCCCGGTTTTAGTTGAGAATAGATTGAGTAAGGCATGACATTTATAGAAGATCCTAAATCAAGCATAGCCTTCTCAATCCTATTAGCATTAATCATACATGGGATGGAAAACATACCAGGGTCCTTGCATTTAGCGGGGATGCTTCTTTGGATGTCTGCCGAAACATTCTCACCTAGCTCGACCTTGGGCTGCCCTTCGCGTTCCTTGCACTTATCATCTTTCTTGGCTTCCTTGAGTGGATCTTTTTCATTACAGCGTGGGGACATCTCGTAGAGCCTCTTGAGACCCTTGTCCTTCAAATTCATCTTCAATGCAAGGGGGAATGGGGGTTCACTTTTATATTCAGAAAAGTTGGGGAACTTACCTCGTGGTTTCTCCTCTTGCATGGGTTCTTCAACTTCTTTCTCCTTCTCCGTCTTCTCTTCGTTATTGGGTGGCGTCAGTACCACCTCTTCTTCAGCTGTATCTCCACTCACATTCACAGTGATAGCGCTCACATTCTCCCTGGGGTTCACCTCCGGTTGTGAAGGTAGTTCATTTGAGATTCTTGCTTCAATCTTGTTGAGAGAAGTTGCCAGTTGTCTCATTTGCGTAGTCAAGCTCTGGATGCTCGCCCTCGTCTCCTGTTGAAACTGTAAGCTATTTTCAGCAATAACTTTGATGCTATGTTCTAACCTGTCAGAAGGAGGGTGCGCTGGAAGTGGTGGAGGTCTCCGGTATTGCTGTCTATAAGGTAGGGGTTGGTTCATCTGTGGGTTTCCATAACCTTGGTTCGGATGATCTTGCCAACCTTGATTGTAATTGCTCGATGGATTACCATAGCTCCTTTGTGGGGGACCTGGGAATCCTCTCGCGGCATTCACGTTCTCAGCGGCTGTCTCTTGCAGTGAGGGGCATGCGTCCGTGGGATGGTTCACAGCCAGACAGATTCCACACGACTTTATCTTCCCTACATTTCCACCTGCAAGACCACGCACAAGAAAAGTTAGGTCTATCAGTTGTTGTTCTAGGTTTGATACGTTTACCTCTTTTCTTTGCGGTTTTCCATGGCGAACATGTCCAAACTGTTGGGAATTGGCCGCCATGTTAGCTATAAAGCTCCTCGCCTCCTCCGCTGCCTTGACGATAAATGCTCCTCCGCTTGCCGCATCCACCAAGTTCCTGTCACCAGAAAGGAACCTTCATAGAAATATTGAATCAGCAGATGTTCACTTATCTGATGTTGTGGACAATTTGCACACAACTTCTTGAATCGTTCCCAGTACTCATGCAGTGACTCCTCGTGGAACTGCTTCACGCCGTAGATTTCCTTCCTTATGTTAGTCGCCCTTGAAGCAGGAAAATACTTCTCCAGGAATACTCTTTGTAAGTCCGTCCACGTGGTGATCGATCCGGATGGTAAGTAGAATAGCCAGTCTTTTGCAGCGTCCTTTAGAGAAAATGGAAAGGCTCTTAACTTTATTTGATCCTCAGTGATTCCGGTCGGCTTCATAGTAGTGCATACCACGTGGAACTCCATCAAGTGCTTGTGCGGGTTCTCACCTGCAAGACCATGAAAAGATGGCAATAAGTGAATTAAACCAGATTTGAGTTCGAAATTTACGTTATTTGCGAGGGCAGGGAAAGTGATGCAGAGAGGTTGTTGATCCAAGTTAGGATTCGCCAACCCCCTCAAGCTTTGATTTGCAGCCATCATGGTCCTCTCTTCTTCTTCTTCTTCTTCTTCAAGCAGCCTTGCTTCTCTCCTTCTCTGATGCAGCGTCCTCTCAATCTCAGGATCGTAGTGAAAGTTATCCTCGTGATTAAACGATCCACCTGTACTCATCAACAAACCAGAGTAGTAATGCGGGATAACAAAATAAAAAAAAAATTCGACACAAAAGAATACCAATGCCTTCCCCGGCAAGGGCGCCAAAATTTGGTAGCGTTTATCGCGTACGCCCAAATTAACCCTTCTCAAGTTAATAGCAAAGTATGTAGTAGCGAGAGTAGGGATCGATCCCACAGGGAAGGTAGTATTTTTTCGTGTCAATTTAAAAACGAATAAGTAACAAGGGGGGTTTTGAATTGAGTGATTAATACTACGCAAACTTTATGAATTAAACTAATTAACGAGATTAACTAAAACGAGTTTAAACTTATGATATAAAAGCGATTCTTGGTTTTCGGTAAACTTTACTTTTGGAAAATTCTCTCTTGATCATCAAATTACTAACATTCGAATTCTTTCAATTATTCACCGATTGGAAATTAAATTCCTACCCACCTTAATCGTAGTCAAAAAGAAAACAGCATTCAATCCAACCCTTACCAAATCTCTAATCAAAACTACAGCCGTTAAGATTAAATCAATGATAGTTTGCAAAACTAGTGAGTTCGATAAATCTAATCAATAAAAACTACAGCCGTTAGAATTGATTACCCAACCGTTTCTCCTAAGAATTTAATAACACCTACAGCCGGTTAATTATTAATCTTAGTTGTTTCTTAACAAACTATAGATTATGCACATGAATACTAGGTGATCAATCTAATAAACAAATACCATAATCATTCAAATCGAATCCGAGAAACAAATTGAAATCGAAAATTGAATTCAACAAACCAAACCAAATTCTCACAGGAGATTCAAATCCAAAAGCAAGTATCCCTCAACCAAGAATCAAAGGATTTAGCCTAGCATATTTAAATCTAAAAATAATAAAAATTGATTCGAAAACATTAAATAAACAAAGGAAAAGAAGTTACTAAGACGAATCACGATTCCGGCTTGTCGATTCCGGCCCTGTTCTTCAAGTGTTCTTCACAAAAGTTGAAAGGAAAAATCTCTAAAATCTAAAAATTATTCTAAGGTATTAAATTATGCTTAATAGGAGGTAAAAATTGTGTATATGAGGTATGGAGGCTGATGGAGTAGGGTAAAATCCATGTGGAAAGGAAAGAAATCAAGAATTTTAACTTTCCAAAATCCTATTGGCGTAATTACGCCTAAAATGGCGTAACTACGCCTAAATTCCCGTAGCACTGGCGTAGGTACGCCTGAAATGGCGTCTTTACGCCTGATTTTTCATTTTTCTGGCGAGTTTCGTATTTTGGCCATAACTTTCTCATACGAACTCCGAATTCAATGAATCAGCTGTCCACGCGAAGATAACTGGAAGTTCTACAACCTCATGCTGACCACATTCCCAAAACTTGGCTGGAATATATAGAAATTTGAGGAGAAAGGAGCAGCATGTGTCTTTGATTCCAGTTTTTTCCTCTTTTCTTCAACTTTACTGATTCTTTCATCATTTTAGCTTGATTTCCTCACCTTTTCCTATATTTACACAAATATACGATTAGGTAGCATATGTATCAATTTATCCATCAAAATATACCAAATCGTAGACAATTAAGCATACTAGATGTGTCTATTTCTAGTCACATCAACATATCTGTTGGACTTGCTTCTGCCTCTTTCTTTGCCTTTCGGACCCCTGTTTTTACTTCTCCCACTCTTTTCTGTAACCAGTATATCTGAGTGTGAATGAGAACCCTATGACTTTCTTCTCACCTCCTCATTCAAAACACGGTTTTTTGGCCAAATCCATGATAATGACACCATCTGGGGCAGAGTTAGATAAAGAAGTCCTGAACGTCTCCCATGAATCAAGCATTGTACCAAGAAGCCATAAACCATGCACTTCTTTGTCAAACTTTATATTCATTACAGCCAACTGATTAATAATACCCTGAAAAGCATTCAAATGATCAGTCATAGGATTTTCTTCTATGTATTTCAAACTCATCATTTGTTTGATCAAATACAACTTGTTATTTCCAGTTTTCCTAGCATATAACTGCTTAAGTTTGGTCCACAAAGATCGTGCATCTGTTTCATCACTGACATGGTCCAACACATTATCATCTACCCACTGTCTAATAAAATCACACACCTGGCGATGCAATATTTTCCATTCAGCATCACTTTTCTGTTCGGGCTTTGTACTTTCAAACACCGGTAAATAATAATATTTCACATATAAAATAGCTTCCATTTTCCCTTCCATATATGATAATTAGAACCATTCAGATTTACCATCTACTTGTATTGGTTTCCATTTTCACCACAATACACAAATCAGAATGTAGCTCTGATACCACTTTGTTGGGATAAACACACAAAGCAACAACGTTGCGGAATAATTAATTATCTCTCTATTGTGTGAAACTAGCAGGAAACAATATAATAGATAACCAATAATTTCAGTAAGCACGATTAAGAAAATATAAAAAGACACGAGCAATTTTTAACGTGAAAAACTTCCCCGGTGTGAGAAGTAAAAACCACGGGATCGTAGTCCACCAAAATAATCTCCACTATAATGAATAATGAGATTACAAACTGTCGAATCAAAAATCAACAATACACAACCATTAATCACTTTCAAAATAACAAATTCTTGAAAGGGATAATACCTGATATGGTTCCTCTTGTTTGCACACATTCCCGATTTAGTCCATCTTGTTTGCACTGACCCAATTTAGTCCTTCTAGTTTTCTAATTTATCTCAAATGCGTGGTCTTGCCGGTGGAAATGTAGGGAAGATAAAGTCGTGTGGAATCTGTCTGGCTGTGAACCATCCCATGGACGCATGCCCCTCACTACAAGAGACAGCCGCTGAGAACGTGAATGCCGCGGGAGGATTCCCAGGTCCCCCACAAAGGAGCTATGGTAATCCATCGAGCAATTACAATCAAGGTTGGCAAGATCATCCGAACCAAGGTTATGGAAACCCACAGATGAACCAACCCCTACCTTATAGACAACAATACCTGTGATGCCCCGAAATTAATTAATTACAACTAAGGCGTTAATTATGTTTATATGATGAATTATGTGGTAATTGATTTATGCGTGGGGTAATAAGATGTTAACATGATTTAATTGTGTTGATTATTAAATATGAGGAAGATGTGAATTTAGAGGAAGCATGTTGCATTTTACTAAATGCTTGTAAAATGCCATGATGAAGTATTTTATGAATCATGTTAAGTTTGGGATATGATTTTAAATTAATCCACAACCCCTTTTTAACCCTTCACCCATCACTTTAACCCCACTTTACCTTTACTCTTTTAAAAACCCCCCAAATCATCCTCAACCCTAAACCATTCCACATTTTCGAAATTCTTCAAAGGAGGAAGGAGGAAGCTCCACAAAACTTGAGTTTGTGTGATTTTTTTATCAAGATTTGGAGTCTTCAAGAGGTATGGAACTCTTCCTAAAGTTTTGATGATGTTTGGATTTGAAATGGGGTGATTTTTGAAGTGATTTATGTGGGTTGTTTTGATGTATGTGTTGTATGTGGTTGGGGTATGGTTTTATGAGGTTTTTGTGGTGATAAGTTGTTGGGATATCTTTGGTTTAAGATGTATTGGGTTATTTGGTAGTTTTGTGCCAAAGAAATGAAGTTTACCCGAAAAAGTCACAGCGACCGATCGATCGGTAGCAGGGCAACGATCGATCGGTGCATGTGCGAAGCGAGGGGTGAAGTTTCTTTATTTACCGATCGATCGGTGAAAGTGACCGATCGATCGGTGGATGACTAACGATCGATCGGTATCTTGGACCGATCGATCGGTGAAAGGCCGTAGCTTAAATTTTAATTATGAACAGTTACCGATCGATCGGTAAGTGTGACCGATCGATCGGTAAAGCGATTTTACTGAAGATTATTTTCTTGGCTTAATTGATGGAATTTTTGGTATTAGGCTATTATTTAGCTTCTAATATTGATTTGCATGGTTGTGTAGAACCATCCCAGGTACCCACAACATCCAGGAGATAAAGCTCTCCAAATTCTCCACTTTTGGGAATTAAGGTACGTAAGAAACGTACGGGCATCGGACGGTAAACCACATTCCTATATATGATGTTTATGATGATGATTTTGATAAGTAAGTTTATGATGATGATGTTTATGATGATGATGTTCATGATGATGATGTTTATGATGATGATGTTCATGATGATGATGTTCATGAGGATGATGTTTATGATAATGATGTTCATGATGATGATGTTTATGATGATGATGTTTATGATGATGATTGTGATAAGTAAGGTTATGATAATGTTTATACGATGTTTATTTAATGATACGACGTACACGATATGGTAAGATGCCATATAATTGGGCAAGATGCCCATGTGGTAAGATGCACTCAATATATATGATTGGGTAAGATGCCCATGTGGTAAGATGCCACACGATGTTTATGATATGGTAAGACGCCATACTATTGGGTAAGATGCCCATGTGGTAAGATGCCACACGATGTTTATGTTATGGTAAGATGTCATACAATGGGGTAAGATGCCCTTATATTTGAATGAGAATCAGGGACAACAAAAGAAGTTAAAGAAAGACCAATGAATTTTACCTAACTAAGATATTACGCATTTACTATTATGCCTTTTAATATGATGTTAAGTAAATATTTGTATGCTCACGATGCGTTGTCCCTGTAGGTGCACTTTTGGACTAAAGGACCAAGGGCCGGGTTGAGGCAGTGAGCTATGAGGAGCATGAAAGAAGATAGGATACAAGATCTTTTTGGATAGTTTCTACTTTAGGAATAGTATAATTCTATCGCCTTAACATTCATTTGAGAATGTAATTAATTAAGTTTTGAAATTTTATTTTTGGCATGTAACTCTATTAGCTCAAAGCTACAACCGGAACCTTAAGATGATATGAATGCATGATTAGTCCATGTTATGTGTATAAGATGATGTTAAGGTAGAAAGACCCTACAATACTAGAGACCTCCACCACTTCCAGCGCACCCTCCTTCTGACAGGTTAGAACATAGCATCAAAGTTATTGCTGAAAATAGCTTACAATTTCAACAGGAGACGAGGGCGAGCATCCAGAGCTTGACTACGCAAATGGGACAACTGACAACTTCTCTCAACAAGATTGAAGCAAGAATCTCAAATGGACTACCTTCACAACCGGAGGTGAACCCCAGGGAGAATGTGAGCGCTATCACTGTGAATGTGAGTGGAGATACAGCTGAAGAAGAGGTGGTACTGACGCCACCCAATAACGAAGAGAAGACGGAGAAGGAGAAAGAAGTTGAAGAACCCATGCAAGAGGAGAAACCACGAGGTAAGTTCCCCAACTTTTCTGAATATAAAAGTGAACACCCATTCCCCCTTGCATTGAAGATGAATTTGAAGGACAAGGGTCTCAAGAGGCTCTACGAGATGTCCCCACGCTGTAATGAAAAAGATCCACTCAAGGAAGCCAAGAAAGATGATAAGTGCAAGGAACGCGAAGGGCAGCCCAAGGTCGAGCTAGGTGAGAATGTTTCGGCAGACATCCAAAGAAGCATCCCCGCTAAATGCAAGGACCCTGGTATGTTTTCCATCCCATGTATGATTAATGCTAATAGGATTGAGAAGGCTATGCTTGATTTAGGATCTTCTATAAATGTCATGCCTTACTCAATCTATTCTCAACTAAAACCGGGACTTTTAAAAAGAAATGACACTGTGATTCATTTAGCTGATAAGTCCAAGGTCATACCTAGGGGGATAATAGAGGACGTAATCGTGCATGTAGAGAACTTGGTTTTCCCAGCCGATTTCTATGTCTTAGACATGGAAAATGGTGATCCATCTAGTCTAATCCTTTTAGGAAGGCCATTCTTGAAAACATCAAAATCAGTAATCGAGATGAATAGCGGTATGATAACATTGGAGTCTAATGGTAAAGTTGCAAAATTCAACATCTATGAACCCATTAAGACTCTTGAGCATTCGAGTTACGCTATTGGCATACATGATGATTATGATTCGGATTTTGATAATGATGAGTTGTGGGAAATGGGAAAGGCTACTGATGGCCTTGACGACAACAGAGGTATGGAGTCTAACTTAGTGCATACTGTCCTAACCGTTAAATGCAGCTTTAAAACTAACGGAAAGGACTGAATCGGGTCACTTAAAACATCAGGGACTGAATCGGGAATTGATGCAAATATTAGGGACTGATTCGGGTCATTTAAAATGATTGGGTGACTTAATTATTTAAATTATTAAAGTAATAATATGGATACTTTATTTATAATTTTTGCAATTTTTTGTAAAATTATTTATTTAACTAATGATAAAATATATTAAATTTTTCAAAAATCTATTTTTTCACTCAAACAACTCAAACAAACAAAAGAAAAATCAATATCATATTAATATACAAATATATTTCGATGGCTAGTTTACTTATTAAATAAGATATATTTTTGATTTCATATGTCTATCGGATGTGTCATCAATTTATAAAAAACTTATTTCATTTTTTATAAATTTAATAAATTTTGTGATAAATTAATTAATTTTTGTTATAAATTAATGACATTTTTTATAATTATTTAAATTACGATTACTATATTAAATTCTACATTTTTCACGTGATTTAAATAATTATAAAATATCATCAATTTATAAAAAAAATATTTAATTTATCAAAAAGAAAATAATTTTTTAATAAATTGATGACACATCTGATATACAAAATTTAATTAAATCAAAAATATATATTGTTTAATAAGTAAAATATTCATCGAAATATATTTTGTATATCAATATGCTATTGATTTTTCTTTTGTTTTGTTTGAGTAAAAAATTATGTTATGTAGAATTTAATATATTATATCAGTATTTAAATATAATAATTTTAAAAAAAATTGCCAAAATTATAAATAAAATATCCATATTAATTACTTTAATAATGTAAAGAATTAAGTCACCCAATCTTTTTAAATGACCCGAATCAGCCCCTAATGTTTGCATCAATTCCCGATTCAGTCCTTGATGTTTTAAGTGACCCGATTCAGTCCTTTCCGTTAGTTTTAACGGCGCATTTAATGGTTAGGACTGATTTGGGACAAATTAGAAAACTAGAAGGACTAAATCGGGTCAGTACAAACAAGAGGGACTAAATCGGGAATGTGTGCAAACAAGATGGACCATTTCATATATTACCCCTTCTTGAAATAACAAAAGAATGGAAAGATCTCACCCAAGGGCCTCCAAACCAGAATCTGTTCCCATCGATAAAGATATCCAAATTCGATCTCACCGTTAATAACATACCCCAAGATGTTATGAACACACGATCCAAATTTGAGCCCAATCCAACAGTTCAATTTCTGTCATGGTCTTTACAACCAGGCTGCTCCAGATTCGTGTGAGAAACCGGCAGCCTCTGTTAAACCTTACGTAGACAAATCCAAACATCAACCAAATATGATCTCCATCGTTCACTATTTAGTAGACTCACTTGTGAACATGTTTTCCGAATTACAACTCGATCCTATGGTTGAGTTTTGCGAAAATGATTTTCCAAAAAGGCTATTCTGCACAGATCTGAAAATCTCATTTCTTTCTTTCTCTCTTGGTGTGTTTGTGATGTAGAATATGATGGTGTGCTAGGGTTTGAACACCCTTATATATTCCATATGTGTTTGCATTATATGGGCCATCTATTGGGCTTGGTCTATCTTCACATGAGGAAACCCAATCCAATAGATCTTTCAGTGCTTACTTCCTCCTCGCGTAGTCGAAGTGGCTGGGTTTTCGATCAAAATTCAGTGACTCGGTCTGTTGTTGTTCCAGATCGGGATACTGCAGAAAGCGGGGAAGCCACTGAAAGCCCAAAATCAAAGAGCGTGGTGGATACTTTGGTGCTCGGAACGTTGTTCGGAGAATAGAGCCTGTTTAATATCTACTTCAATATCTATAATAAGCAGGTAGTTATTTCCATTTCCTTTTCTATTTGCTTAGATAGGTTGGTGATGTGTTTGTAGGTTTCCATGATAAGTATAGAATCACATAGATTGATATATTTTTGGAATTTGCTTGTCGAATGCATTTTTCTAATGTAGAGGGATTTTGACATTAGGGGTGCTTATTGGCCCAACCCGACCCGACCCTAATTCTACCTGTTCCGGGTTGGACCGGTTCCAACCCAGAACCGATTTTTTGTTTTTTTTAAAAAAAAAAATCAAGGGAAATTGTTGCTTGGAGGATTCGAACACGCGATCATTGTCTTCTACTCTAAAGCTCTAACCAATTGAGCTAATGAGCCTTTTTGTTTGTAAACTAACCTCAAATATATTTATCTAAAGTTTAAAAAAAATCAATTTTTTTAAATTAACGGATCCGGTTCTGGTTCAACCCGGAACAGGATTCGTTAAGTCAGGAACCGGTAAGATACCGGTTCCGGAACGGTAGAACCGCCCCAGACCGGTATCTTACCAGTTCCGGGGCGAACCGAAACCGGTTAGTCCGGTTCCGGTTTTGGACCGGACTAACCGGTCCGGTTCCGGGCCGGGTCAGGATTGACCCGACCCGATAAGCACCCCTAGATTTTGTTATTGAAGCTGCGATTTAGTGGTTGTATGGTTAAAATTTTCGGTTTTGTGTTGATATAAAATTGCTCAATTCTAGTTTATAACTTTATGCTAGTAGCAAACATTTATGCACTGTTTGGATCATGATGTTGTTGAAGGAACTGAAGAGGAAAAGCAAACCTATCAAAGCTCAATTTTCAACAAAAGCATGTTAATAGCACTTTTGAAATTATAGGCTGGAGCAAAACACATATCCTGATTGCGATCGGAAATCATCTTTGTCGGTTTGGAAGTTTGCATCAGTGTAACCTATTACATTGAGATCTTCCTCACCTCCATAAATCAAGAATGTATCCTTAGTTCTTCTCAAGTACTTCAGGATATTCTTGACAGCAATCCAGTGACATTCACCTGGATCAACCTGATATCTGCTCGTCATGCTCAGAGCATACGAGACATCGGGACGAGTATATATCATGGCATACATGATAGATCCAATAGCTGATGCATATGGAATCTTACTCATGCGTTGTCTCTCATCTGGTGTTGAAGGACACTGATCCTTCGAGAGATGTATCCCATGTGTCATAGGCACAAATCCTTTCTTTGATTTTTGCATGCTAAACTGTTCTAGCACTTTGTCTATGTATGTACTTTGACTTAGGCCAAGCAATCTTCTTGATCTATCTCTATAGATCTTGATACCTAATACATAGGTGGTTTCACCCAAGTCTTTCATAGAAAAGCAATTCCCTAGCCAAATCTTTACAGATTGTAAGGCAGTGATATCATTCCCAATGAGAAGTATGTCATCTACATACAATATTAGGAAGATAATTATGCTCCAACTGACCTTCTTGCAGACACAAGGTTCATCTACGTTTTTGATGAAACCAAACTCTTTGACTGCATCATCAAAACGAAGATTCCAACTCCGAGAAGCTTGCTTTCCATAAATGGATCGTTGTAGCTTGCATATCTTTTCAGCATCCTTTGGATCGACAAAACCCTCAGGTTGTGTCATGTACACATCCCCATGTACACATCTCTCATCTGGTGTTGAAGGATACTGATCCTTCGAGAGATGTATCCCATGTGTCATAGGCACGGATCCTTTCTTTGATTCTTGCATGCTAAACCGTTTAGCACTTTGTCTATGTATGTACTTTGACTTAGGCCAATCAATCTTCTTGATCTATCTCTATAGATCTTGAGACCTAATACATAGGTGGCTTCACCCAAGTCTTTCATAGAAAAGCAATTCCCTAGCCAAATCTTTACAGATTGTAAGGCATGGATATCATTCCCAATGAGAAGTATGTCATCTACATACAATATTAGGAAGATAATTATGCTCCCACTGACCTTCTTGTAGACACAAGGTTCATCTACGTTTTTGATGAAACCAAACTCTTTGACTGCATCATCAAAACGAAGATTCCAACTCCGAGAAGCTTGCTTCAATCCATAAATGGATCGTTGTAGCTTGCATATCTTTCCAGCATCCTTTAGATCGACAAAACCCTCAGGTTGTGTCATGTACACATCCTCAAGTAAATTTCCATTAAGGAAAGCTGTTTTGACATCCATCTGCTATATTTCATAATCATGAAATGCAGCTATTGCAAGTAAGATCCTAATGGATTTAACCATGGCAACTGGTAAAAAAGTTTCATCATAGTCAATACCATGGATTTGTTTGAAACCTTTAGCAATCAGTCAACCTTTAAAGGTTTGTACATTACCATCCATGTCGGTCTTTCTCTTGAAAATCCATTTGCACCCTATGGGTCTTACCCCTTAAGGCGGGTCAACCAAAGTCCATACTAGGTTTGCATACATGGATTCCATCTCAGATTTCATGGCCTCTTGCCATTTCTCAGAATCAGGGCCCATTATAGCTTCTTGATACGATTGCAAGATTACGTCAGTGGCCAACTCTTGGTCCAATGGAAAACCCAGCTTCTCAAGATTCTCAATATACCCAATCATCTTCAGTACATGAGTTCCAACAAGGCTTCCTTCTACCATTCTGCAATGAAATAACGCTCTAGAGACATCATATCTCTCTTGTCTAGCTTGTTGTTGGTAGAGTTGATTTAAGTGCTCGATCATATCGAACGCCTCCATTTCATCATGTTGCTTCTGAAGCTCAGAGTTCATGGTGGCAAGCATAAGGCAACCAACATCAAGTGCGTCATTTTGATGCTTCTTGTAAGCATCCTTACCGGTTTTAGCGGCCGTAACGGGAGGTTCCTCAGCAGGTAAGGGTTCCTCTAGAACATATTGCTTTTTCTCTTGTTTGAGGACAATCCTCAAATTCATATACCAGTCTAGGAAATTGTCTCATTCAGTTTGTCATTCTCAAGGACCGATCGCAATGATAGTGTGCTAGTTACGTTGTTTGATGCCATGGATATCTACAATATAAATATGCAAAATAAGTTTATGATTTTAATCATTTAATAAGGTCTTATATTAAATGACACTCCCACTATTTTGTTTAAAATATCAACCCTCGAAAACTTAGTGGGCAAAGATCCATATTTCACCTAATCCTGAGTTAGCTTTGGCTAATCACCCAAGACTCGGTTATTTAGGTAGACAACACTTTGTCAATTACATCACATGTAATTCTTGGATGGTTGGACGAACAACACTTTGTTCAAATTCATCTAATGAATTATTATCCAATCCCATGCCTCTAGGTTCCCAATCCTATTGAGATAACGCTAGTTAAGTCGAACCCAAGTTTAAAATAACACGGATATCACTTTTATCCTTTCGCGCCTTACTAAGATTGTCACGGTGCTTTGCTTTGGCAAACCCACACATGTTCAATCGAAGTCTTGACGAGTATTTTTTATTGGAAGGCATCTCGATTGACTTAATATTATAAGAGGGATTTAAAGATCTCATGATTTTATTAATATTGAAAATATGTCTGGTACATATATAAATATATACATATCTACATATATGTATATCAAGCATGAATATTAAATAAAACGATAAACATGCATCTCATACATCAATGTAAAATAAACGTGACATGGTTATAGCCCCTACTAAAGATTTTCTCAAGCCAATGAGAAAATCCTAAAAGGTCAACCTAAGGTAACTTCTCCAAGCACCTCTTTGACTCCCTTTTGTGAATGACCTCCTCATCCCGGCACCTTGGTCCATCTTCATTGATCTCCATCAACAAAATAAACTATACTATATAACAATTACATGATATAGAGAATTCCTCGAGTTACATTCGAGGGGAACATAAGGGAGGGATAACATTTAGAAAAAAATAGATAAGGCACGACACGCAGGCCGTATTAAATTACAAACATTCACAAAATCCTATCTAATAGGTCATAGGGCTATAACCATGCACCATGCTCAAACAACACATAAAACATGCTATAACAATTAATGAATTAAATTAAACGTTTTTAAAATTAATTCCAATTAAACTGTAAAATAAAATTTTATGAAAAATTATCGTACGCTCGGGACATCACATGCCACAGATACTTGGCGCGTCTCAAGCCATGGACTTGCTAACCCTAGCAAGCCCACGGTTGCAGCCATGTCTCGGTCCACGGTTCAAAAACTCTAGCCTAACCGACGGCCCAACCATGCACGAGACTAGGGTTCGAAACCCTAGCCATGTGCGGCGGCTTGGACCGAGCTAAAAGGGTTCGAAACCCTAGTCACATGGCGGCGGCGGCCGAGAGTGTTGCGAAAAATCCTTTACCGCAAGCGCACGGTAGTCAAGTTTTAGTATAAAAAGATGTCGAACCCACAGAGATTGAATAAATAGTTAAATCTAAGTACTGAATTAAAATAATCTTTGCTTTATTTAGAGAATCGAATGGTTGAGTGTTATTCGAATAATGAAAATCAATTAATTAACGATAATAAAAGATTGAGCTGAAAAGAAATCAATTGGAGACGAATCTAGGAGTACGATTTCACTTGTTCATCAACTACACTTATCATTCCTTGATTTCCATGTTATGGATTTTCCTAGTTTACTAGCCGAGAATTCTTATTTATTTCTACTCCCTCTCCCGAGTGTTAAGCAGAAGTATCCATCTAACATCAATCTTGATATCCCTATCCAAGATCAATTATCAGACAATTGTAAAAGCGTGGTAATTCCTTTAACGACTTCTATGGAGTTATAGGCCTCTCGAACAATATAACTACCACGATATGAATTCCTTCTGTCCTATTCACAACCCCCTCTCCCGAGTGATAGATCACAAATATAACATCATTCAATCCATGGCCAGTAGATTAAAAGCATTAAGAACAGGAAACATAAATAAACCATACGGAAATCCAAATACTTCAATCAATTCATAATAAGCATAGTTTCAAAACAAGCTACATCGTCTCCTATAAAATAAAATTAGCTCATGCTAGAATTAATTAAACACATAAACATGTTTAAATAACCCATAAAAATTGCTAAAAGTTTAGAGATACAAAACGAATTGGACGCTATTCTTCGATCTCCGATGAACGCCGCCGTCTCGTGATGAAATCTCTACTTTTTGCTCCGAGCCGTCGTCGTTATTATCTTCTTCCTTCAACCCTACCCTTCTTCTCTCTATTTCTGAATGTCTAAGTCTGAATCCCCTTGTGCCTTGGTAAATTACTCTTTAAAATCCCGTGCATCAGATAAGGAAAGCATCCAAAATTTCCAAAATTCAGTAGGCGTAATGACGCCTCCGAACTGGCGTAATTACGCCTGATGATGTGTCAAAAAGTGTAGTTTCCCGCGTGACTGGCATAATTACGCCTACAAAGTGGCGTCTTTACGCCTGAATAAATCTCAAAAACTGTAGCTTTGGCGTAGCTACGCCTAAATGAGGCGCAGTTACGCCAAATGTATTTCTTCAAATTTTGATTTGTCGTGGCTTAGGCGTCTTTACGCCTGAATCAGGAGTAATTACGCCTGAAATCTTTGATGGAAAGTGCAGATTTTTTACTTCAATTCATCCTTTCTTTCCGCCATTTGCACCCTTTTAGTCCACAAAACATGTAATTACCTGGATTCCTGCAAAACAACACATCACAAATCCAAAAGCGTAATTCTGATAAAAAACTAGCACTAAACCATGCAAAATAAGAAGAAATATAAGTGTATAAAATACACTTATCAAACCCCCTAAACTTAAACTTTTGCTAGTCCTGAGCAAAACAAAAAAACAAAAAACAAAAACAAATCAAAACAAAATTGACACGAAAAGACACACAAAACAAAGTTGTAAAACATTCCAATTGTGTAGGCCTCAGAAATATTCAAACATGCATATCACTTTCTCAAGAATTCTCAAGTGTGTGTGTGCTACCATTTCCATTTAATCATTAACTCAAAGCGTTATTTACTCACACAAATCAATAGGACTTTGCAAGGTATAGGTTCAAATTGCATTGTTAAAAAACAGAGTGTAGCTTTGATAAATGCTAACAATGCATCAAGACTAGGTAATGAGATGCTCATATATGAATGTCAAAACCATGTTTATTACAAGTGTTTCTCGAGTGTCATAGGTTCACTATTCATAACCTTCTCCATTAGTATATTAGACAAATGTGGCTTGGTCAATAGGTCATAATAAGCTTGTAAAGTTAGGCTTTGGCTCATGGCTTCAATAAAAGGAAAGGATGTTCAAAGCAAGAGAGTAAGTTAAAATTATAATCAATTTGCGCATTCTCATCCCGCTTTCGATTCCTTCTATTGATAATTCATCAATTTTCTTTTCTTTTCAATACATCCTCTTCATCATTCACCTCATTATTTTTCTCTTTTTCATTGTTACTCCACTTCTAATTTTCAATTAAGATCATAGGAGCTATTTGAACTTTTAAAGCGCAATAGAAGCTTACTCCCTTGAGGTGGGAAATAGTGTATAAGCTATCAACAAGGTGGTTGATTTGGTATCTTGAAACGATGTCGAATGGGGTTATTCATGTGCCTAAACACATGCCATTCGATTTGTATTAAGCTCAAAAGGGTAACTAAAGATAAAATGATGTCATTTGGTGGCTTCAAAGGCTCAAACGATCAAAAAATATCTAAATCTTTCCTAAGCCACATATGTCTGTATTTCACCTCAAAGGTTACTATAATAAGTTCTATATTACTCTCAATTCACAAATAACTTACATGATTTGGCCAAAATGCTCAGATTGCATCTGAAAATCATGGTAATATCAGAAAAAAATTTGAATGAGATTCTAAAAGGTATTGCAAATATTTCAATCCTCATTCTTTTATACTTAAACTCAAAGGGGCTACTATGGCAAATTTCCATCAATGAATAAAGGCCCAAATTATCAAGAATCGCCTATATCATATTTGTGTTCGTTCAAATCATCATTGATTAATCAAATGGTCATGGTCTTTAGTGCATGAATATGTGAGAACTCAAGAGCAACATGAAAAACATGAAAATTTTAAAATTTTCCACAAGTCAACTCAATTTTTCATCATTGGTCTCAACTGACTCGCAATACAACTTATGACACTCAAAACTAAACAGACTCTAAATCAAGACAAACCAAACAAAATAAGGAAAACAAAAAAACAAAAAAAATAGGAATCCAAGTAGTTTGAGACAGTTCAAAGTACCCCCCTAAACTTATAAATGTGCATTGTCCTCAATGCATACACATGAAGAAAGAAATAGAACGATGCACATACCTAAGCGATGACCATCATTGGTCATCGTCATCCATATCGTCGGGGGGCGGGTGTGGAAATGGTGATGGCTGGAAAGTCGACGACCAACCTTAGATGAAGAAATTTCGATTTTGTTGGCTAAGCAAGACCACCTCTTTGCAACCCCTAAACTTACTTCCTTGCACGAATGGACTCCCAAAATCCCGCAATTAATCGACAAAAGTATAGATTTTAGAGGTGGGATGGCTTAATTAAGAGGAATTGAAGAGAAAAGTTGGGAATTGAAGAATTTGTGGGAATAGGCGTGAGTTAGGGTTGAAGATGAGGAGATTTTTCTGAAAATGATTTGCAGAATCTGACTTAAAATACGCGAGGTGTAATTACACCGCATGAGAGGCGTAATTACGCCTACTATTCGGCCCTTTTTTTATTTTCTGAAAAATGGCAGGCGTAACTACGCCAAAAACAGGCGTAGTTACGCCTACGCTACGGCATTTTGTTATTTTTCGAAAAATTGACAGGCGTAATTACGCCAAAAACAAGCGTAGTTACGCATGTGCTACGACATTTCAAAAACGAAAAAAAAATTTTGTGGCTTATTTACACCTGTAAAGGCGTAAATACGCCCCCCCCCCCTTTTAAATAAATAAAATAAAAATAAAACAAAGGATACGGAATTTGGGTTGCCTCCCAAAAAGAGCTTAGTTTATAGTCCTCAGCCTGACTATCTGTCATTCCTTCACTTAGGCTCGCTCAGATGAACCTGGTCCACGTCTCTTACTTCTTCCCCAAAATAATGCTTCAAACGCTGCCCATTTGCTTGAAATATGTGACCGTCATCGCATTTCAGTTCAATTGCTCCATATGGGGTCACTTTCTCAATAGTGAACGGCCCAGACCATCGTCACTTCAACTTTCCTGGGAATAGTCGGAGACGAGAGTTATAAAGAAGCACTTTCTGACCAGGAATGAACTCTCTTCTCACGATTTGCTTGTCATGCCAATTCTTTGTTCGCTCCTTGTAAATTTTAGCATTTTCATAAGCTTCATTGCGAAACTCATCCATTTCAGTGAGTTGTAGCAACCGTTGCTCACCAGCAGCCTTCAAATCAAAGTTTAGCTTCTTTATGGCCCAGAAAGCCCGATGCTCCAACTCTACCGGTAAGTGGCATGCTTTCCCAAAGACTAGACAATATGAGAACATCCCTATGGGAGTTTTTAATGCAGTTCGGTATGCCCATAATGCATCATCCAATTTCAGAGCCCAATCCTTTCGGTTGATGCTGACAGTTTTTTCTAAAATTAGCTTAATTTATCGGTTAGAGATTTCAGCTTGGCCATTCGTCTGTGGATGATAAGCCAATGCAATCTTATGCCTCACAATGTATTTCTTCATCAGAGCACTGAAGATCTTGTTACAGAAGTGGGTCCCTTCATCACTTACAATCGATCTCGGAGTGCCAAACCGTGTAAAGATGTTCTTTTGCACAAACTTAACCATGACATGAGTGTCATTAGTTGATGTGGCAATCGCTTCAACCCACTTAGAAACATAGTCCACTGCTAGCAAAATATATGACTGCCCACAAGATGGTGGAAAAGGGCCCATGAAATCAATACCCCATACATCGAAAATTTCTATTTCCAAGATATTTGTCAACGGCATCTCATGGCGTTTGGAAATATTACCAATGTGTTGACAACGATCACACGTCTTTACCAAAATATAACTGTCTCGATGTAGCTCTGGCCAATAGAAACCCGATTGAAGCACTTTTGCTGCCGTCCTTGATGCTCCAAAATGTCCTCCATAAGGTGTTGAGTGACACTTTTCTAGAATCTCTTTTGATTCCTCCTCAGTTACACATCGCCTGACAATTTGGTCTGCACAGCATCTGAATACATACGGTTCATCCCAGTAATAATTCTTCACGTCATGAAAGAACTTTTTCCTTTGCTGATAAGTGAGGTCTGGAGGCAATATACCACACGACAAATAATTAGCAAAATCAGCAAACCACGGGGTTTTAGTACCTACCTCAAAAAGATGTTCATCAGGAAAGTTCTCTTGTATGACTCCATGATCCATTTGATCCTCCAACTCCAAACGGGACAGGTGATCTGCTACTTGGTTCTCACTGCCCTTTTTATCCAAGATCTCGAAATCAAACTCTTGTAGCAACAAGATCCATCGAATCAACAGGGGTTTTGCATCTTTCTTCACAAAAAGATAATGAATAGCTGCGTGATCTGTGTAAACTATGACCTTTCTCCCGATCAGATATGCTCTAAACTTGTCGAATGCAAACACCACAGCTAACATTTCTTTCTCGGTGGTTGTGTAATTCTGTTGGGCTCCATCAAGAGTTCTGCTTGCATAGTAAATTACCCTAAACATCTTGTCTCTCTTTTGCCCCAATAATGCTCCCACAGCATAGTCGCTGGCATCACACATTAAAACAAATGGCTCATTCCAATCCGGTACTATGATAATCGGTGCTGATATAAGTGCTTTCTTTAACCTGTTAAATGCCTGCAAACACAAATCATCAACGACAAAAGGTGAGTCTTTTTCTAACAAATTACACAAGGGCTTAGCTATTTTAGAAAAATCTTTAATAAAACGGCGATAAAACCCGGCATGTCCAAGGAAGCTCCTAATAGCCTTCTCATTGTTCGGAGGTGGAAGCTTTGCAATTGCAACCACTTTTGCTCGATCTACTTCAAGTCCTTGAGATGACACCTTATGGCCAAGGACAATACCCTCTTGCACCATAAAGTGACATTTCTCCCAATTTAACACGAGGTTCTTTTCTTGGCAGCGCTGTAACACAAGAGATAGCTTATGCAAACAATGGTCAAAAGAGGAACCAAATACCCAAAAGTTGTCCATGAATACTTCTAGGATCTCCTCCACCATATCTGAAAATATCGCCATCATGCACCGTTGAAAGGTAGCAGGTGCGTTGCATAAACCAAAAGGCATTCTTCTAAACGCAAAAGTGCCATATGGACAGGTAAACGTTGTCTTCTCTTGATCCTCGGGATCTATGGCAATTTGATTGTACCCTGAATAGCCATCTAAGAAACAGTAATAACAATAACCGGCTAACCTGTCGAGCATCTGATCAATAAATGAAAGAGGGAAGTGGTCCTTCCTTGTGGCCTTATTGAGTTTCCTATAGTCAATGCAAACTCGCCACCCCGTCACAGTTTGAGTTGAGATCAACTCATTATTTTCATTTCTTACCACTGTCATCCCTCCTTTCTTTGGCACAACCTGTACTGGGGAAACCCATGCACTATCTTAAATAGCATAAATAATCCCAGCATTTAACAATTTAAGCACTTCTGCTTTTACTACCTCCTTCATTGCTGGATTCAACCGCCTTTGATGATCAATGGAGGGAACGAATGAATCCTCCATAAGTATTTTATGCATGCATAAAGACGGGCTAATCCCCTTGATATCCGAAATTGACCAACCCAAAACAGATTTAAATGTCCTCAATACACTAAAGAGCAAAGAGATGAAGATATAGTTACCGGGTATGTCGAATTCTCACCCAAGAATGCATAAGTAAGGTGGGCAGGTAGTTCTTTCAATTCCGAGCTCGCCTTCTTATCTTCTTTGACTGATGTATCTCGTATATCTTCCTCTATTCCAACAGTGTTGTTCTCCTTATGCAAGCTCTTAAGTGCTTCCACTTGCTCAGAAAGATCAGATTCATTTGCATCTACTTGCATAATGGAGTTGACCATGCAATTCTCCAATGGATCCTCATGTATTGTTCATGCTTCAAAGTTATGCACACATGAGTCAATAACATCCAAAAACTTGCAAGTGCTTACCTCGTCAGGTCCCTTGAGAGCCTTGTAAATATTGAACATGACTTCTTTGCCTCCAACTCCCAAGGATAATTCTCCTCTTTGGACATCGATAAGTGCCCTGCCTGTTGCTAAGAATGGTCTCCCCAAAATTAATGGAACATCTCCATCTTCCTCCATGTCTAGAACCACAAAATCTGCAGGGAAAATAAATTTGTCCACCTTCACAAGCACATCTTCAATTATCCCTCTAGGATATGTAAGAGACCTATCCGCCAATTGCAATGTGATTGTAGTAGGCTTGACTTCTCCAAGCCCTAAACTCCTGAAAACAGATAAAGGCATTAAATTAATACTTGCACCTAAATCACATAATGCCTTAGTGAATGTAGAACTACCAATAATACAAGGAATAGTAAAACTCCCTGGATCTTTCAATTTTTGTGGTAGCTTCTTTTGGAGGATTGCACTACATTCTTCTGTGAGATTCACGGTCTCAAATTCCTCAAGCTTCCTCTTCCGTGCCATTATGTCCTTCATAAACTTTGTATAATTAGGCATTTGTTGCAACGCCTCAGCAAAAGGAATATTAATGTGGATTTTCTTGAAAATCTCCAAGAATTTTGCAAACTGTTCATCTATAGCCTTTTTCCGGAAACGTTGAGGATATGGAAGTGTAGGCTTGAACATAGGAATTTCAGGGTAGCGTGGCTTGCTTCTCCTTTTCAACTTCCTTGGCGGTTTCAACCTGAATTTGAGTATCCTCAATAGATGGCTCATCAACCTCTGCTGGTTCTACATCCCCAAGTGCCTTACCACTTCTCAATGTTACGGCCTTGCACTGCTCCTTTGGGTTCACTTCGGTGTTGCTAGGAAATGTCCCTCTTTGTTGGTTGTTCGTGGCATTAGCAAGCTGCCCTATTTGCACCTCAAGAGACTTCATTGTAGCACCCATGTTGTTCATGTGACCCTCAATCATATCAAGCCCTTGACTCATTCTTCTCAAGCCTCAATGCCGAGCTTTGAACAAAATTACCCACCAAATCTTCAAATGATGGTTTACCTTTATTCTTTTGTGGAGCATATCCAGGTGGTGGAGTCAGAGCATTATTGTTGTTGGCATATAAGAGCTTGTCATTATTGCGGAACCCTTGTTGGTACGGATTGCTTCGGCAGTTGTTATTGTTGATGTGATACCGATTGTTTATGAACTGAGCTTGTTCTTGGTCTGCTTCCCTTGGCAACTCAATTCCAGCTGCAGCTGCAGCCGATTCAGTAGTGGGTTGTGCTCCTTGCTTTGTCAGAGCTGCTACCCTGCGTGGTTAGTGCAGACAATTGTGCAGTAAGTATACTAAAATGATCAACCTCATACATACCTATGGGTTTCCTTGCCATGGCTCGCTCACTGGGCCACTGGAAGCTGTTGGCTGACATCTTTTCAAGTAATTCAAAAGCAGTATCTGCAGTCTTAGAAAATAGTGTTCCTCCTGCTGCACAATCCACAATGATCCTAGTTGGTCCATTCAACCCATTGTAAAATAACTGAATCTGGACCCAGTTTTCATAGTTGTGTTGTGGCACCTCCTCAATAAATCCTTAAATCGCTCACATGCTTCATATAGTTGTTCAGAATCAATTTGTCTGAAGGTACTGATTTCGGTTCTCAGTTGAGCTGACTTAGCTGGTGGGAAGAACTTCGAGAGAAATTTCGATGCCATTTCCGCCCATGTGCATATACCACCAAATGGAAAAGATTGTAACCAACTCCTTGCATGATCCCTAAGAGAGAAATGGAACAATCACAGTCTCACTTTATCTTCTGTAACACCATTCATCTTTACCGTATCAGCTATCTCCAAAAATATCCTCAAATGCAAGTTGGGGTCTTCAACAGGGGAACCACCAAACTGATTCTGTTGCACCATACTTATCAATGCCGGCTTAAGTTCAAAGTTGTTGGCATTGATAGTCTGGCGAGCTATGCCTGAGTAATTGTTGTTGACCGATGGTTTGAAATAATCTCTGATCGTCATTTGAGGTTCAACAAGTTGTTGTGGAGGTGGTTCGTTGTTGTCTCTATTTGCAGCCATTTCTATCAATTCCTCCCTTCTCATTTTTCTCAGTCTTCTTGCATTTCTCTCGATCTCAGGATCAAACAGCAACGATTCAGGAGTAGTGTACTTTCGCATGCACTGCAAAATACCTGAAGTGGAAGTCACACTTCCCTTTGTCTTCTTAAGATCTTCCAGATATGATTTGCAGTTCCTCTTCCAATGACCGGTCTCACCGCAATGGAAGCAGTTCCCTTCCTTAGCCACTCCTCCCTTTGGCTTGAGTGCAGAAGCATGAGGCTTAGATTTAAGAAAGACTTTCTTGTTCTTCTTAAAGCCTTTTGCTTTAGCCTTTCCCTTGCTCTTATTCACAATAAGAACATTAGTGGGCTTAGACTTCTTTGAGTTTGCTTCATATGTTCTCAACATACCAAGCAATTGCGGTAGAGTCTTTTCGATTTCAATCATATTGTAATTCAAGACAAATTGAGTCTAGCTATCAGGCAACGATTGCAAGATTACGTCAGTGGCCAACTATTGGTCCAATGGAAAACCCAGCTTCTCAAGATTCTCAATATACCCAATCATCTTCAGTACTTGAGTTCCAACAAGGCTTCCTTCTACCATTCTGCACTGAAATAACGCTCTAGAGACATCATATCTCTCTTGTCTAGCTTGTTGTTGGTAGAGTTGCTTTAAGTGCTCGATCATATCGAACGCCTCCATTTCATCATGTTGCTTCTGAAGCTCAGAGTTCATGGTGGCAAGCATAAGGCAACCAACATCAAGTGCGTCATTTTGATGCTTCTTGTAAGCATCCTTATCGGTTTTAACGGCCGTAACGGGAGGTTCCTCAGCAGGTAAGGGTTCCTCTAGGACATATTGCTTTTTCTCTTGTTTGAGGACACTCCTCAAATTCATATACCAGTCTAGGAAATTAGTCCCATTCAGTTTGTCATTCTCAAGGACCGATCGCAATGATAGTGTGCTAGTTACGTTGTTTGATGCCATGGATATCTACAATATAAATATGCAAAATAAGTTTATGATTTTAATCATTTAATAAGGTCTTATATTAAATGACACTCCCACTATTTTGTTTAAAATATCAACCCTCGAAAACTTAGTGGGCCAAGATCCGTATTTCACCTAATCCTGAGTTAGCTTTGGCTAATCACCCAAGACTCGGTTATTTAGGTAGACAACACTTTGTCAATTACATCACATGTAATTCTTGGATGGTTGGACGAACAACACTTTGTTCAAATTCATCTAATGAATTTTTATCCAACCCCATGCCTCTAGGTTCCCAATCCTATTGAGATAACGCTAGTTAAGTCGAACCCAATTTTAAAATAACACGGATATCACTTTTATCATTTCGCGCCTTACTAAGATTGTCACGGTGCTTTGCTTTGGCCAACCCACACATGTTCAATCGAAGTCTTGACGAGTATTTTTAATTGGAAGGCATCTCGATTGACTTAATGTTATAAGAGAGATTTAAAGATCTCATGATTTTATTAATATTGAAAATATGTCTGGTACATATATAAATATATACATATCTACATATATGTATATCAAGCATCAATATTAAATAAAACGATAAACATGCATCTCATACATCATTATAAAATAAACGTGACATGGTTATAGCCCATACTAAAGATTTTCTCAAGCCAATGAGAAAATCCTAAAAGGTCAACCTAAGGTAACTTCTCCAAGCACCTCTTTGGCTCCCTTTTGTGAATGGCCTCCTCATCCCGGCACCTTGGTCCATCTTCATTGATCTCCATCAACAAAATAAACTATACTATATAACAATTACATGATATAGAGAATTCCTCGAGTTACATTCGAGGGGAATATAGGGGAGGGATAACATTTAGAAAAAAATAGAGAAGGCACGACACGCATGCCGTATTAAATTACAAACATTCACAAAATCCTATCTAATAGGTCATAGGGCTATAACCATGCACCATGCTCAAACAACACATAAAACATGCTATAACAATTAATGAATTAAATTCTAAACGTTTTTAAAATTTAATTCCAATTAAAACTGTAAAAGGACATCACATACCACGGATACTTGGCGCGTCTCAAGCCATGGACTTGCTAACCCTAGCAAGCCCACGGTTGCAGCCATGTCTCGGTCCACAGTTCAAAAACTCTAGCCTAACCGACGGCTCAACCATGCACGAGACTAGGGTTCGAAACCCTAACCATGTGCGGCGACTTGGACCTCATCGAGCCAAAAGGGTTCGAAACCCTAGTCACATGGCGGCGGCGGCCGAGAGCCATGGAGCCAAGGGTTCGAAACCCTAGCCCTTTGGCGTCAGCTCGGCCCATGCTCGAGCCAGGGGTCCGAGACCCTAGCTTCATGCGGCGGCCGTGAGGATCTCGTCAGCCAATGGCTCAGTTTTGAGTACGAATTATCGTATACTTCGATCCGTCAATTATATCACATATAATATTGCGATAATTCCCACAAAATCGATTAATACATATCATATATAAATCATACAGTTTCAAAGCATGCAAAAGATACAAAACATGATTAAACAATTAATCACATAAATCCGATATGAGCTTTGTACACGACTCTGATACCACTGTTAGGAATCAATCAAGCAATGCGCAGCGGAAAATAAAATTTGATTCCTACCACTGGACCTATACAAAGTTATTCATACCGAGATTGATAAGAATCATACCCTTGTAGCTTGTTTGTAGCTTGTTTGTAGCAGAATCCTCGTTGCAAGACCACGAGTCACGAACAAATATTTGCACATTCGTCTCTACGGTATCCACACGATCAAATCGAAAAGCGTGTTCAAGAACAAGTGTTCAATTCTTCTGCTCCATTTATATGCAACACTACATGCTCCATATGGTGCTTGAGTGACACGTGTATGCACATTAACAATGGCTACTAGAATTCTAATTTTTACCAAAAAATTCCCTCCTAAATAAGCTTCCATATATCTTCCCACCTAAATAATCTCCCAGTTATTTAAAAACAAAACAAATTTATCTTTTTATATAAAATTTGAAAACTTTCCATACGAACACCAAAATAATTAAAATATAATAATAATTATGGATTAGCACAAAGATTCCAGTTTCTACACAAACACCCAATTCCACTCAATCTCAAATAATATAAAAATAAAGGATAATTACATCTAGACCCCATCGATTTTGGCTTATTTATAGAAAGCTCCCATCGATTTTGAAAAATTACAGAGACCTCCCCTCCAGATATAAGACCGTCAAAAACAATTAACAGAATGCGCGAAATGACATTTTTGCCCTCTTATATATTTAATATAAAATCACCAAAACATTACAGATACACCCCTTATACAATATGTACTATAAAATTATCAAATATTGTTGGGACAAGTCTAAACAATAATTCCCAAATCAATATGTAAATCTTCACATATCAACAAACCAATGAAGCACAAATATATAGCAATATATCATCAAGAACGATAACCAATCAACACGATATTTTTAACGTGGAAAACCCCTTCAACTTGAAGAGTAAAAACCACGAGGCCTACGAGACCTAACCAAATCCACTATAATCAAAGAGATATGAGTTTTTACAGCAGCAAACCAACACAAATGCTCACCAACTTAGAGCAACAAATGATTCTCAACAATCAATACAAGAATCAACAACCAAGAACAAAAGTTTGGTAAGAAATCACCAAAATTCATAGCTACTGTTCCAGCCACCAGATCTGTGTCTACGGATCTCCAAAATCAAAACCCACCAATCACAATGAATATCGATGAGTTGTGAAGGTGCTGTCCAAAATTCAGCAAATTTGGACCACGAATGAGCCTCCGATCGAGCACTTGAAAAAATCTGCCAGGAATACCTTTTGTTCTTCTTTTCTGAAATGCTTACTGCCTCCTCTCTTTTCTCTCGTTAAAATGAAATCTGATAGTTGCAAAGTCAAGAAAAAAAACTAATAACAAAGTTGACAATGTGCTTTACAACTATGGGCTTTATTTCTTATATGGTTGGACACAATAAATCTCCCCCTCCAGCCCATGAGGTTAGGGAGGTGACACTGCAACAACTTCATCACTGCAAGTTGATGCCGACCATCCTGGCACTAACTTGAGCTTCTCACGAGACACCACTTTTGTCATCATATCAGCTGCATTCCTATCTGTATGAATCTTCTCAAGTTCAAGCAATTTAGAGTTCAAAACATCTCTAATCCATTGATACCTCACATCAATATGTTTTGATCTACCATGAAAAGCTGCATTTTTAGCAAGACGAATAGCACTTTGATTATCACAAAATATTGCATACCTCGCTTGAGTGAATCCAAGTTCATGCATAAACTTCTTCATCCATAGCAACTCTTTGCAAGCCTCAGTAGTTGCAATGAACTCAACTCCTGTGGTAGATAAAGCAACACATTTTTGCAACTTGGATTGCCATGCTACAGCTTCCCCCTGCAAAGGTAATCAAATAGCCTGAAGTAGATTTTCTTGAGTCCAAATCCCCGGCCATGTCTGAATCTGTATAACCAACAAGCATAGGCTTTTCAGACGCAAAACAAAGTCTCAAATCAGTAGAGCCACGAAGATATCTCATAATCCACTTCACTGCAAACCAATGCTCTCTACCCGGATTAGATAGAAATCGACTAACAGTGCCAACTGCATGAGCTAAATCAGGTCTCGTGAAAATCATAGCATACATTAAGCTGCCCACAAATGATGCATAGGAACTCTTGCCATGTCTCTCTTCTCTTCATCATTAGAAGGAGACTGTTTACTTCTTAACTTAAAGTGTGAAGCAAAAGGGGTTCTTACCACTTTAGTCTTATCCATTTCAAAACGTCGAAGTACCTGCTCAATGTACTTTTGTTGAGACAACCACAATTTCTTGTTCTTTCTATCACGAGTGATCCCAATTCCAAGAATTTGATTTTATGGTCCTAAATCTTTCATTGCAAAAGATTTAGAAAGTGCATTCTTCAACGTGTCAATTCGTAAAGAATTTTGACCAACAATAAGCATATCAACAATATATAGCAATAAAATGATAAAATCATCATCAGAGAATCTCTGCATAAATACACAATGATCAGAAGCAGTCTTTTTGAAGTTCAGTTGAGTCATAACTTGCTCAAACCTCTTATACCACTGTCTTGGAGCTTGTTTCAAACCATACAAGCTTCTATTTAATTTGCAGACATAATTTTCCTTTCCTTTCACCACAAAACCATCAGGTTGCTCCATGTAAATCTCTTCCTCTAGATCACCATGTAGAAAAGCAGTTTTTACATCCATCTGTTCAAATCAAGACTAGCTGCCAAACTCAGAACAATTCAGATTGATGACATCTTCACAACTGGTGAGAAAATTTCTCCAAAATCAATCCCCTTTTTCTGACCAAAACCCTTAACAACTAATCTTGATTTATATCGTGGATGAGATGTATTTTCATTATGCTTTTCCCTATAAATCCATCGATTCTTCAGTGCATTTCTATCTTTCAGTAGCCTGACAAGATCAAATGTTTGATTTTCATATAGAGAATCCATTTCATCTTTCATTGCTTTGACCCACTCATCCTTATCTTTACTATTCATAGCATCTTGGAAATCTTCCGGTTCTCCCCCATCAGTCAAGAGTATATACTCATCGGGCCAAAAGACAGAGAAAGTCAAATCATAGCAAAAAATTATTTACAAATAACACACCTTTTGTGAATGAATATGATAAAAATGTTGATCAGGTGTTATTGTTTAAATAATAATTTTAATTATTTATTTGTTTTCGTTCAATCATGTTGCTAACATTTATCTTATTCATGTCACTTTTGTTTCTATAAATTACAGAATACTCAAAGTTCCTCTTGTATTTGGAATACATCCGGTACAGACTTGCCACAATCTTTTCATGTAATTTATTTATTTATAATACTAGTTTTATGGATTAAAATTTAATCTCATCAACTTATTTTTATGACGTGTGTAGTTGCATCAACGAAATTTTACATTGTTTGATTTGAATATTGTAGCAACTGAAAGTCAACAAGATGCTAGCAAGCAAAACGAAGATCAAAACTCTCCCGAAAAATGATGGTGAACTCATATGTTGAACTGTTAGAGCATGAATATTTTTTATTTTTTATATTATTAGTTTAGTTTGATTCAACAAGTTATTGCATTTGTCATTGGATTTATGTTACTTATTTACTTTATATCTTAATTTTCTGTATGTTTTTTTATTCTTTCAAATACATTTTCAATTAGTATAGTTAATAATGAGTAAGTTTAATTTTTTATATCTCTCAGCTAATATCGTTGATAATTACTCTTTTTGAATGGTTTGATTGTTGGGATAATATATTTGCAAAATTATACATTTTTGTTTAATTGTTGAGATTAAATATAATTTTTCGGATAAATTTATTTTTTTGGTGTTTTTTTACTAGTTTATAATGATTATTATTATTTTTGTTTAAAGTATTTGTGTGGAAAAATTTAAAAATTTGTATAAAAGGATAAATTTGTTCAGTTAGAATTATTTGATAGCAATTAGTACACCAAGTCACCGACAGCCATTGGCAATAAATAATTAGTACAGATACACGTGTCACTAAAACACATGTGGAGCATAGAGTGTTGCAGGTAAATGGAGTAGAGGAATTGGACCCTGATATGAAGCCACCACCCCCTTTTCTTGTGGAATTATTAACTTGTGAAGCCAATTGCTAGCAAGAAACTACTTATGGAAAGCGAAAAAAACGAGGAATCACTCACACACACTCTCTCTCTTAATCAATTCAATCAATCAAAATATCTACAAAATACTATCTACAAAATTTTATAGTTTTTAGTTCAATCTAGTTTGCTTATTTTTCCAACTTTGTAATCCGACTTTCCGTAGTTTCAAGCATTTGTATTTCGGTTTTCAAGCTTTGTTTTCGTATTTCTAGTTTGTAAAAATGTTTACTTTTGTTCTTAATGGGATAATCGAGTATTCATGCCATCTGAAGAATTTTGTTTTCAATTTCCGATTGTTTCTTGGAAATAATTTTGTAGTTTTCGACGTTTAATCGAGTAGATCATAACCGACGATCAATTGATGCTTCAGATCGCTTTGATTTAGAAGTCAAATTTTTACTATTGGTATGTTCCGTACCTGGTACACCAGCAACAAATTTAGGCCAAACACAAACAATAAGTTTTTATATCGATTTTGATATTTTTCATACATAATTATGATTTCAATTTACGGTTGACTTTGAATATACTTTGATCTACTTAGGGGAACTGATGTTAGTATTGTTCTGAGAGTTTCATATATCAATAATAAATATATTCTAGATGAATAATTTATACGTGAAAAAATTATATATTGACCTATACGTTATACTTTCTGTAAATATTAAAATTTTCAATTGTTGAGTGGTTTTTTTTTTGAGCATCTATCACAACTAAATGGGAAAGGTGAGGGGATGAGGCTCGAACTAGAGACCTCGAGTACTTCGGGTTGACTTTCTGTTCCGCTTCTTATTTGTTTTGTGTTTTTTTTTCCATGTTGTGGAAGCTTCCTTAATGTAGTTGGTGTCAGCTGGGCCACAAGACTTTCAACAATTATTGAGTGGTTTTAGGCCTCCTAAGTATTTACTAAACATATTGCATGTATCCTATGTTAGGATCGATTATGGGGATGGGTTGTCAATCCACACTCGAGTTCAACTAACTTCAGCTTCAATAGCTCGTGTTCCTGGAATTGCACCTAAAGATTATATCGAGTTCGGTTTCACACATAAGCGGAAGACACTCGATATAACCCACTTTATAACCGACTAACCATTTGGAACGCATTTTAAGGTATGCAAGAAAATATGTAAAAACAGTAAGGTAAATAAACGCAGTAAAGTAAATGCACAAGCATTTGTTTATGGAAGTTCGAAGGTGATGTAATCCTTTTATGTCCCCTCTTCTCCCATCTCACGGAATAATACACTAGAAGACTTTGAGTAATAAAATAACATTGTACAACTCCACTTAGACTAATACCACAAAGATAGCCTAAACTCCTAGCCCACACAGTCCACAATGAGCTTGTTCTTTAATGTCTCACATGCAAAGTCCTCGCCTAGTTGTGATAAATCACCAACTGTTACAATGGTATTCACTCTTCTATGGTAGCTCGCAAATACAATTAATAGAGTGACTACAAAGGCACAAATGATCTCGTAGAAGATCCCATATAAGCTTGAAAGAGGTGCCAAAAGGTTTGGAGAGTTGCTCTTCATTTAGCAGAATTGTTCTTTGAAGTTCCCCAATTGAATCCCAAGTGAATTTGCTTTGGAAGTCTTGGATTGATCTTCGATCAGCTGTTATTGAGGTTCCAAATCATGTATTGATAGCCCCAAGTAATGATATATACGTTAGATACAAGAATATAGTCGTTGGGACAGTTTGGTAAACTTTCAAACATTGCAACGATCATATTATGCTTCTTGGCTATTTCTACAAGTCTGCTGATTTGTTCCAGTAGAGCAGGTCTACTTATCGAGTCCGTTGGTCGACGTCTAGTGGTTGAGTCTACTGCTCAAGGTCTACTGGTCGACGACTACTGGTTGGTCAAACTCTACTGCTCGACGTCCGCTTGCTCAAGGTCTGTTGACAGCCTTGTTGTCCAAAGTCTGTTGTTCTGTTCTCTTGGTCATGGCTCTTGATTCGTTGATTTTGGGGCAAAGTGATCAACAAGAAAGTTGTATCCCTTTCTTTTAGCTTTCCACGGAACCAAAAATTGCTCGATATCGAGTTCGTATGAGAGAGTTATGCTCGAAATACTAGGCGATGCTCCTACTGTAAGTTTGCTGATTTTGTCTGCACCTGGCATGACTTGCAGAAGCTTTTTGGCCATAACGTCCGACTCATTCTTCAACGTCTAAAGATGATTTGTAGATCTTTGTCTTATCTTTCCAACCCATACTAGCGAGTTGAGAGTTATGGCCAATATACCACAGTTGCTCCAATATGTCCGCTGTTGTTTCAGCTTTTGTAAGGATCCCCATGCCCTTAACCCTTTATTAGTGTATTAATCCATGCCATTAAGTGCATACAATCATATTATCATGGGAAGGAAACCATATACAAGAATAACATCATTGGCCATCTATAAAATTTCTTGCATTAGAACCTCATAATATTCAACTTTCCCAACTAAAGCCACTTTCATAGTATGCACCCTAATAATACAATAACATACTCTCAGTTCATTTAGCAATTCCGTATTTAATTGCATGCAAACCATAAATGAAGAGAGAAGGCCATGCCCATTTATACATTCCATATACACGTAATACGTACTCACATGAGAGCACCCAATGAAATAGGCGTGTATCTAATGTATAAAATATTCTACCAGATACCCTTACTGGTACTTCAATCCTGGAAGCACCTCCTAAGCACAACTCAATCTCAACTCTGGATCTGTGTACTTATTCAAGCAGCTCTGGTACCTCGATCCTGGAAGTACCTCTAATCAACAGCCCGAGCTCAACTCCAAAGCTGCTGCTACACATCTAATCCATTCTTTTGGTCAGAGGCTTGCGAGGAAAGCTTCCAAGAGTTGAAACACCGGTTGACAACGGCACCTGTGTTGGTGATTCCTACGGAGAACACTAGGTTTGTTCTTTATACCGATGCATCGCTTCAGGGCCTTGGGTGTGTATTGATGCAAGATAAGCATGTGGTAGCTTATGCATCGAGGCAGTTGAAGCCGCATGAGACTAGATATCTAGTCCATGACTTGGAATTAGCGTCTATTATCTTTGCCATGAAGATTTGGAGGCATTACTTATATGGTACGTCGTTTACCATTTACACAGACCACAAGAGCCTGAAGTTCTTATTCACTCAGGCAGAACTGAATATGAGGCAGAGGAGATGGATGGACTTACTCAAGGACTATGATTGTGAGATTGAGTATCATCCTGGAAAAGCTAACTTGACAGCAGACGCCTTGAGCCGGAAAGTGAGGAGTACTGTTGAGGATGTCATGCATTTGTCAGCCATGATGACTTCCTATTGCCATCTGGGATATGACTTCGACATAGATACATCACCAGTGTATGTATCAACCTTATTAGCTGAGCCAGATATCTATGTGAATATCAGGAGAGCTCAGAAGACAGATGATGAGATTCAGAGATGGTTATCATTAGTACATCTTGGTCAGCCATCAAAGTTCCGAGTATGCCGGAGTTGCATATAGGGATCTTGGAGAGAGCTCATAGTAGCAGCACTAATGTAAGGACCCTAGTTCCTTAAGTGCGGATTAAAGGCATAATTAGAGCTAACATACATGTGATATCTGTAGTACCCTATTTGATGATTTAATCATATTTGATTATGGAACTGGTATAGCAGGGATGGTTTTAGTTGATCAATGAGATGATCAATTGGCTTTGAGAATTTAATGGTTTGGTTATTTTGAGAACAGGGACAATACAGGGGATGCCGGATGAGGATGATACCATCCAGGGAGTATCATTTAAATTCATGGCATTTACATTCTGTAAATTATGAATTGTAATATTATGATTAATGGATTGGTGGTATTGGTATGCTCACCTCGTGTGGGGGCTGTCTCTGTTGGGGCAGGTGATACAGGTGTAGCAGCAGCTTTGTAGTTGAGCTCGGGCTGTTGATTAGAGGTACTTCCAGGATCGAGATACCAGAGCTGGTTGAATAAGTACACAGATCCAGAGTTGAGATTGAGTTGTGCTTGGGAGGTGCTTCCAGGATTGAAGTACCAGTAAGGGTATCTGGTAGAGTATTTTATACATTAGATACACGCCTATTTCATTGGGTGCTCTCATGTGAGTACGTTTTACGTGTATATGGAATGTATAAATGGGCATGGCCTTCTCTCTTCATTTATGGTTTGCATGCAATTAAATACGGAATTGCTAAATGAACTGAGAGTATGTTAGTTGGGGAAGTTGAATATTATGAGGTTCTAATGCAAGATATTTTATAGATGGCAAATGATGTTATTCTTGTATATGGTTTCCTTCCCATCATAATATGATTGTATGCACTTAATGGCATGGATTAATACACTAATAATGGGTTAAAGGCACGGGGGTCCTTACAGCTTTGCACCAGCAAGCTCTTGCAGACATGTTTTTGTCATGTAAACCTTCGAATCAGGTCTGTTGGCCTGAGATAAGACTTGTAGTAAATTGAGTTGGTTATCCAACCCCTTTGGAATCGGGTCCTTTTGATATCCGAGCTACGAGATATGATCGATTTAGTCAGCAGTGCTCGGGGTCTACGAGTTGTGTCTACTAGTCCAGTAGACCTTTGCTTGTGTCTACTGGTCCAGTTTACTTTGTTAATGAAGAAGCTCCTAATCATGATCTATTCACTGCAGACTTGATGAAATATATTAGCACACTTGATGAAATATGTTAGCAATACAATAACAAATTTTGTTAACATCAAAACCAAGATTATTCGGGTTTCCAAAACCCACCATCATATATACATATATATCAGGGATAATACATAAAACATCTCTACAGTTTAGGTTCATTTCAATTTGAATCCTTAATTTTTTTAATGACTAGTTCCTAAAGTATTAAAAAAAAAATCAGTTCAGTCTCCGACGTTAAGTCGGTAATGATAAGTAAACAAAAAGTGACTGATTCGAGAATATTTTAAGATTTTATGGAATAAACCGGGTTTGGTATGTTCCTAATTTTGTCCCAAAAGTTTTAAAAGTTTTCCTGATTCAGTCACTCTCGGTCTCACGACCGACTTGACGTCGCAGTCTGAATTGACAAAAAATTTAAAACTTTAGGACTAAATCGGGTCATTGGAAGCTTTAGAAACTGAACTGGGAATGAACCAAAATTACAAGAATGTTTTATGTATTTTTCAATATGTCATAACATTTTGGACACATATATTTTATTATAAATTTAAACGTTTAGTAAACAATTCAGTATAATATAAGAGATAACTATGAGCCAAAATTCAAATAAAGCAAATATAAGTGATAGAGGCTACGATAATATATATATATATATATATATATATATATATATATATATATATATATATATATATATATGCTACTTTAAAAAAAACTATAATATATGCTAAAGTTTGGAGAATTGAATATCTTATAAAGAATATTCATTTAAGATAAGCAAGTGATAATAAGATCCCTTTCATAAGTTTAAAAAACTGCATGCAAGATTAGTCTTCCATCAAGAACATTTGTTAACCATACTAAAATGCTAATATCCAGTCATTACTACAGAAAACCAATTCAAGACCACATTTCTTGATCGTGCGGTTGAGATTTTTTTATCATTTCATCTCCTTTCATGCCAACCAGTGATTCATTCCAAAAAAATTCGAAAAAAAAACATGTGACTGAATCATCCATCTCTAGGAATATGAGAAAAAGGTGATTAATTCTTGATCCAAGGCACTAACTCCAATGAATCTTTCCATGCCAATGCATTCTTTCTAAAAAAACATAAGATCCGGTCAAGGCAACATGTTGTATTTCATAAAATCAACAACCCTCTAAGCAAATGAATATTAACTATGTCATATAATGCAAATATAGAAAAAAAATTAAAAGTGGTAAAACAACTGAAATTTGGAATGAAGGAAAACCAACAATGAGAAGAAATGAATGGATACAGTATAAATCTTAACACAAACATTCAAAAATTAGGAAAAAATGATTGATGCAAAATGTTTCGTGTTCAATTTATCTGTCGGCTATGATGCATGGACACTGACACGGCGATACGGACACAACACGTTACGGACACTGAGACACGAATTTTCAAAATTTACAGGATACGACATGGCTGGGACGCGTATTTATATTTTTATATTTTCATAGATATTATACATGTACTATATTACAAAATTTTGAAATTCACATTTTTTAAATTATAAAACAGTAAAAACAACAAAAAATTTCTTATCAAATTCAAGAAGCGTATAAATAAATGTTTGTCATAGGAATCATCATAATATCACACATACTAATATAAAATGCATATTACTTCGATTAACATAAAGTTTGGCAAGCACGTTTGGGGGGCCTCGTTACCTTAATCCTCAAATCACATAAGTAAATAACATTATTTACTTATAAGGATTCAGATAATGTTACTACTGATCAAGATCATCTTTCTATTACATTATTAACATACATATCATAATGTGCATCATTTACATGTCAACACCCTCTAGTACATGTAAATCTTGATCTGTTTCTTTCCTAGCAACGGACAGTAGACTCACAATCCCGACATTCTCCATCTATGAGTCCCTATAAGACAACCACACAACATGAGTAATTAGATGATATCCACAATCCAATATCAATAAAAATGCGTAAATACTGTATTCAAAACGTCTGGAATTTCATGCATTGAAATAATCCTCTTTTGTTGTTCCCGTACATACATCAAATCACAATAGAATACAATATGTCATGACACGTCTAATGAATCTCATTCATCACCCTGTTATAACGAAGCACATATGACATTGCTTTTCCGCTCAATATGTCAGCGGGACCTCCTCACATCTTCATATTAGCAGCACATATCATATACTCAGCTCACGCGTTATAACAGTTCAATCTCATGTCTCAATAGCATCGTGCCTCACCACACCAATCACACCCCTCAACAACATCATTCGTAACCATCTCAATCATATATAGATAACCAACATCATATGTATTCATCATAAATGTATCATTAATACTCGTACGTCAACACGTACTCTTTGACCTGTTCCCTGAGATGGTGCTACACAAAATTCAATAATTCAATGTTATAATCGACATCATTATACAAATATCAAGAAAATATAATATTTTCATCAATTCAACCTAGCGATCGATCGGCCATTTCAGCTATCGATCGCTCCAAGTTAATAACCCTAGCTATCGATCGGTATCAACCAGCGATCGATCGCTTCAACTTCACATTTCCATACAAACTTTATGACTTATATGCGATCGATCTCTACCTTTACACGATCGATCACCGCCTAGCAATTGATCGCTTTTATTTTAAACAGAAAATTCCAATGTAGCTATTTATTACCGCAAGTGCACGGTGTCAAGTTTTAGCATAATGAAATTAGAAGTACGAGTGTCGAACCCACGGGGATTAGAAAATAAGTACCACATTCGATTATATTAACTATATTTAACCTACGATTATGGAATGATTAAAAAATTAAATTGACTCAAACATAAAAATTAACCTAAACAGCAACGATGGATTATTGAAGAAATATGATCAAATAATTATCAAGACATCGGTTCACCCATGTAATCCCCCAAAAGTTGTCTATTAATTAAGATTCAAAATTCTATGTTTTAGGGTGACGAGTTTTCCTATTTCATTCGTTATACTTTGGTCCGGTTATAACAAGTCTAGCATTAATCTACAATAAACCACTGTTGTGTCCTTATTGAATGATTAATACCGAAAACGCTTTGTGAAAACTACTAGCCTTCGATTTTGGTAAATCTATTGCTATCACACATGTGCTAAATTTTACTTGGTCCGTCTCAACCTAAAACCCACGGCCTAATTTCCTACGTCAAATCGTAATCTCTTATGGTCAATTCAATCACGATTACCAAAATCATGCAAAAGGTAGCTAATCTTTTACAAGCATTAAAAACATAAATTATGCACACAGATCATGGAAATCGAATCAAAACCATTAATTAACTAAAGGGTTCAAACATGGGATCCCATATGTCTTGATAAACAAAATTAGCCAACAAACCTTATTCAAATTATAATGCAAAAATATGTCTTTAAACAAATTCAACATCAAAATCTGAAATTCACAATAATTAAGTTCAGAAATACTAAGATAACGAGGATGTCACTATGTGCGTCGCTCAGTTCTTCCGTTCCTTGCGTTGCTCTTGCTCTTCAATGAATTGTGGTGTGTTTTCTCTGGATGGAGGAAGAGGAGGCTGCCTTTAGGTCTCAGAAATTATGTCAAAAGTCCACAAATTTTCGTCCTTAGGTATGATAAATAGGGCAAATCCGAGTAAGGAGGAGTCCACCTTGAACCAAACATGGAAAGTCTTTTTTTCCCTAAAACTCTTATTGGCGATTGATCTTCATATCTTCCCGATCGACCACTGATACCTACTGGACACTGATCACCAAAAATCACATATCCGTGATCGATCACGGCTTCACACCGATCGATCGCGAGAATTCTCTGTACATTGGCGATCGATCGCGAAACTTTGTCGATCGATCGCCAATACAATCTGCTTGGTTCCTCAATGTATAGCTCCACGATCGATCGCGGTGTTTATGCCGGTCGATCGCCGAGCTAATAAAAATACTAACTTTGTGTCAGTCCACCTTTCAACGTCTTCGCTCGGTTTGGTCCTTTTTTCAACATTTTTAGCTTGTTTCCCCACTTTTATTCCATTGGACCTAGATTCCTGAATATACACAAATATATACCAAAAAGCGTAAAATCATCCAGGAATCAACACGAAAATCATTACAAAAACACAGCAAAATAAGTGTAAAATTCACACTTATCAACTCCCCCAAACTTAGACTTGATCGTCTTTGAGCAAGCAATGAGATCAAAATGTAGAGTTTATCATCAATACTTTTAAAAGAATTAACTTAACAACTCAAATGTAATAGCTCAGAAATCCCACTAACACTTCAACAAGAGTCAAAAATCAACAAGAAGTGTTTTCTCCTATGCCAAGCAATACATCGCAAAATCGGAACGTGAGTGTGTGCTATTGTCAATCTTGAGTTTCATACATATCTTTAAGATCAAATTCTGCGAGTAAACTCAAAGTAAGCACTTCTCCACTAATGTAATTATTCCCTAGACTTGGATCAGAAGGTCTTTTTAAGCTTATAATGTCAGGCCTTTGGTCTTTGGTTTCAAAGAAAAGATAGGATATCACAAAGAAGAGAGTATAACCAAGCAATGTTCAAATTTTTAACAAAAATGAGTTTATCTTCTTTTTCTTTTAGCCTTGACCACCTTTGGGTCTTATTTGGATTTTTTTTTTCAAGGCTTTTTTTTTCTATTCTTTTCTTTTCCCATTCATCATCTTTTTTCAACAATAAGCTCATCCAAATGTAGCAATTAATGTGCATCTAATGAGAATCATTATACTCCCTTTAGGTTAAGATAAATTTATTCAATTTAGGCTCAAAAATAGGTGGGTATAATTAGTTTGCCAATGTTGAATGGGGGCTAATTTTCAATCTTATTCATTAACGCTCAAAGGGGAACACAAGTGGTAAAAATCGACAAGGTGGGCTCAAAAGGCTCAAACATTCCAATGATCGTCTAAATCATATCCAAGTAAAATTCATAATTATAAAATTTCGCTTCAAAGTACCCTCAAATAGGCTCTAAGATGCTCAAGACAAGTCATAGTTAACAGAATTTTTCCCTTTTCTATATATATATTCCATTCAATCATGACTCAAAAGTGCATCAAAATATTCCTCAATTTTGACCTATTAACTCAACCCAAAATAATCACTAACAAGTCAAAAAAAATCAAAACTCTACTTGAGATGGAGATTATTTTCATCATGTATTACAGTTGCAAGTTTAATTCAAGTATTTATTAACGAAGAACTCATTTTTCACAAACAACTAATTTTTAAGATGCTCAAGAACGATTTAGTACCACTAGATAAAATAGCATGCAAGAAAAGCAGTAGCAAGAGAAACAACAGTAATCAGTAAATACACCCCAAACTTAGTATGTGCATTGCCCTCAATGTACAGTAACAAGACGTGTAGTAGCAAAACACATACCTCGACGACGATCGTCAGTGATCGCCGCCCTCATCGTCCTGCTCCGGTGGTGGTTTTGGGTAGTATGGATCCTCCGGCTGGTATGGCTGGAGAGGTGGGAATGTCCGCTGTGGCGGGAATGGGACGGTAGGGAAACCCTGTGCCAGTGCAGAGTTCCATGCAGCTTGATATTGCATGAACTCCATTTGGCGCTGATACATTTGCTGGTGGTCCCATCGGATTTCCCTTTGCTCATGCCATATATCCTGGAGTTCACGGTGGAGGGATTCCATAGTGATTGATGTAGGCACTGTGGCAGCAGATGATGATGGTTCAGTAAGATGGCTGCTGCCCGGTCGTGGTTATGCCCTTCGTCTGACTGTGGCTAGTGCAGGATGATCAACCACAATGGGTGCCTTTGGTGGAATTGCCTCTTCTGTGGGGTACCAGACAACCTCCGCATAATTTGCACAATGATGTGATAGTGGAGGGGCAAGGCATGCCAGAAGTGGGAGGTCCACGAGTATAGTGCCAGATGGATGCCTTGACAATACATCCGAGATCTACCGTGAGTCCGGTAACAATGGCATAAACAAGCGTGGCTTGGTCCTTTGTGACTTCAGATGTGTGAGTCGATGGCATGACTCGAGCTACAATAAATGAGAACCAAGCCTTAGCCTCATCCTTCAGATCTGAAATCAACACCAGCTGTGGTTTTCCATCGGCGTTCAGCCGCCATTGAGTTCCCTCAACACAGATTGTAGACACAATAGCATTGTAATCAATGTGTGTCCGGCAATACATGACATAGTCATCCTCCGGAATGTTTGGCATGTTGTATAACACATTGATAGCCGAGGAGTCGAAAAGAACTGGCTGTTTCCGTAGTGACAATGCTTGCTTCCATGTGGTTCTGCGTCCGGAGATTGGAGTAGAACTCCCTGACTAGAGAAACCACCACATCGCGTGTGGTGGACAAAAGTATATCATTCTCTCCGGAGTGCCTCTTGGATCACAGCACAGCCGATTCTACTTGTGTCCATTCCCCATTCCCGGATAAGATTTTTCTTCCGGTACACCTCGAAATACTGTGCAGCTTCCTTGTTGATAAACTTGGGGGAGTCAAACTCCTCGGGAGTTGAAACTACCTGCTTTTGTTTTCATTTTGGTGCCATTCCTAGTCAAAGTAACCAACAACACTCCCAACAAACACAATATTCAATTCAAGCACAACTTCTCAAATCAACGATCCAATCCAAACCACAAAACATCCAATGAGAAGCTCTTTGTAAGGACCTCGTGCCCTTAACCCGTTATTAGTGTATTAATCCAAGCATTTAGTGCATGTAATCATACATGTAGGGGGAATAACCGCTTATCACCATAGCAAATCATGCCAATAATAAAACTCTTTACATTATTCCATATAATGTCTAGTTTTTCCCAACCAAGTCCACATACATATCATGCACTATTATAATACACTAACATATTCTCAGTTCATTTAGCAATTCAATAATTAATTGCATGCAACACATAAATGAAAAGAGAATGGCCCTTGCCTTCCATATACACATAATACTGCTCACATGCGAGCATCGAATAAGTATGCGTGTATCTTATGTATAAAGTATCATGCTCAATACCGTCGCTGGTACCTCGATCCCGGAAGCACCTCAAATCCACAGCTCGAGCTCAACTCCAAGCCATCGATGTACCTAATAACCTGCCCCAACAGAGACAGCCCCCACACGGGGTGAGCATACCAATATCCCAAATCCAATAATCACAATTACACAATTTATAATTTACAAAAATGTAAATGCTATGAAATATAAAGGATGCTCCCTGGATGGTATCATCCTTGATGTCATATGACATATTGACTTCCTCGGGTAAGCCCCCCAAGAACCAAACAAGTCATATACCGAACAGGAGGACACCGAATAGATAGCATCGAGCAGGGTTTTACCGAACAGAAAGACACCAAACAGAATCGTCGCTAAACCCTCCTCGGTTTTCTGGTCAAAGACTAGCAGAAGACCCGGAGATAACCAACAAATCAACCTACGTGGATAAACGTGCAGTAATGGGGCGCTGATTTCTCGGACACGTTTGGCTTCAGTTAAGCCACGATCAGAGGACATCGTATTCCGGATCTCCCGCGAGCCAATCACTGGGAACAGCCCTATAAATACCCGCAGATGGTCTCACAGTTAAAGGTTGAATTTTTCTAGACAAAAAGACTCCGAAGAGAGCAAATTTATTTCTGTTCGGTCATTTTTGTTATTTTTCTAGGATATTCTTATAAGTCATTGGGCGATTGTCACTTGTAAATCATCAACGTTTATAGTAAAGTTTTATACTGGACTAGGTCCCGTGGTTTTTCTCTCAATTTGAGGGTTTTCCATGTAAAAAATCTTGGTGTGTTTATCGTTATTTTTCATTAACACTTTATTCTACCTTATACCCTAAAATATCGAATCACATCATTGGCGCCGTCTGTGGAGAAAAAAAAGAGTAAAGACGTTGAAGCAAGGATTTTTCATTAAGAATCCAGGGCAAAATGGTTAGAAGCAAGGGACGAGGGCCAATATCGGGAAGGGGTAAACCAACGCCCCCCCCCCCCCCCCCGCGTTCATGCCCAGAACCAGAAGGAGCAGGGGGGCTGGATCATCTCAGAATATTTCACGGGTATTACCTGTAAGTAATCCGAGAGCATACAACGCAGCGGAATAAAATTTTTATGGATTACTAACCAGCAGATCTATACATAGGGATTCATATCGGATAAAGGAATTACAAGTGTATCACCCTTGTAGCGTGTTTGAGCCGATTCCACGGAGCTGCACCACGTCCAACGCCTCCTCCGAGTCACTAGCAAAAATTGTCTAGTTTTGCCTCAACGGTATCCACACTATCAAATCGAGTGAAGGGATAGTTTAATAACAAGTTGCTAGACAAGTTATTAAACCGGAACAAGAAACACACTTGATTCACAATCAAGAAGATAGCCCCAAAATCCTCTACCTCACGTCGACTATATGGAAGTCGAGTGAAGGCAAGAAAACGGCGGCCGAGAGTTTTTCTTGGGAGGTGACCGAGAGCACCTTATAGATGGTGGCTAGGTTTTTATGTCTTGGAAATTATCCCCTTAATCACCTTGTTAACCATTTATATGATTTAAATTAAAGGCTTTCATAAAGCCTCATGGGCTTAAGCCCATGATTTAATTTAATCATTATGATATTAATTAAGACTCCACTTAATTATTTAATTCATCCCATGAATTTAATTTCCCTTCTCGATTTAATCTTTTGTGCGACCCAATAGGATCTTGTAATGTTGGCAGTGACATAAAATCTCATTTTATGTCGCAAGCAAGGAGCGGTGTCTAGCAACACATCGAGGCTACCCAAATTACAAGAATGTCAATGACTCGACATAACCTTTAGAACTTGTGATAATATTAACCATGTAACTTAATCCCTTTGTCCTTTGTGTTTAGATTGAACACGAGTCATGGAATAGTCATACTCGTATATCCAATCTTTATTTCTTGATCCCCAAGTAGAACTAGAATAAACGAATAAGCTCGATATCTCATATCGACTCATTCGAGCATGGCCATGCATTTTAGTTCTCACTTGATCAAGGGCCAAACACATCTCCTGTTATATAGGAGGGACAAATCCTATCTCGATCAGTCAACATCCCTCTACATAATTCGTAGTGTATCCAATAGTCGCCTTTATAGATTACCCTGTTACGGCTAACGTTTGACGATATCAAGATACATAACTCCTTATGTTGGGATCTCTGATGATCACAAGTCGTAAGGATTATATACATTATTATCACTATGAGAATTGCATATGACGATAATATAACTATCCATGTTGCATTCTCATGGTGGGTCTGTCCAGTACATCGTTCTCTAACATGTACCCATATGTTGATTTGATATCTCATATCAATGAACAATTCATCGATCAACACATACTAGTCTCAACGTATTATCATTATCCCTATTCATGATAATACTTGACTAGGGACATCTGTAAGAATAATACAATATTATTCTAAGGACATTAACATATATATTAATTCACATTGCACAGTTAAAAGAATAATATATAATAATGAATTGCCATTCATAAAATCATAAACATTGTATGTAAAAACAATCATCTAATGATTTGTCTTAGGGCATATCCCAACATTACCTACTGGAGGGATACCCATGGAACATTTAACGGAGATGATAGCTAAAATTGTCGGAGATGTTATGAAGCAGTTGATGACCCCCCCTTGTCAGGAAGAAACTAAGGAAGAAGAGGAAGACTCAGCCTCTGTAAAGAAGTCGGAGGAGGAGGTTAGGGAATCGAAAGATCTTCCTAATCATTCAAATGATGAAATAGACAGGAATTTGCATCACCAAATGGAGGATTTAAAGGAGGAGTTACAAAAAATGCGCAATAAAATGGAAGGACGTATTTACTCGGCAAGGAGGAGCACCCCATTCGCTCCTCAAGTCATTGACGATCCTCTGCCTCTTAATTTTAGAACTTTAAGTGTGGGGAATTATGATGGCAGCACGGATCCAGAGGAATATTTGTCTCGATTTGAGAATGCTTCACTCCTTCATCAGCTGACAGATGGGGTGAAATGTAGAGTGTTCTTGACTACCCTAGCTGGCGCTGCTCAATCATGGTTCAATCAATTACCATCAGGAATAGTAGATTCATTTCCTAAATTCAGCTCATTGTTCCTCCATCAATTTGCGAGCAGTAGGTGTTGCAAGAGGACTTCCTTGAGTCTGTTCGGTCTCAGGAAGATGGAGAAAGAGTCCCTGCGGGATTTTTTGAAAAGATTCAATCAAGCATGCCTTGATGTTCCACATGTGACGTCCGAAAATACTAGCCAGCGCTTTCACCCAAGGGTTGAGGGAGGGGGACCCGTTCAGATCTTTGGCCAAGAGGCCACCGTTGGATTATGACGAATTGCTAGGACGTGCCTCTAAATACATTAATTTAGATGAAGCGCAGAGGATGAAACAGAAGAAAGAAATAAAAAATGGTGGTGAAGTCAATAGGAAAGAGAGGCCACTGGAGCAGCCTAAGAGGAACTTTGATCAATACCTACCGATGAGATCTCATCGGGAGGTAGCCATCAACCAAATTATGCCGAAGAGGGGTCGGGGAGGACCTTACGGAAGAGGAGTATTCCGAGGAGGAAGCACTCGAGGAGGGAACATTCATGAAGGAAGAATGGGTGTAAGGCGAGGAGGTGACGGTGACCTGAGGAGCAATGCCCCTTTTCCTCGGAATAATGCTAATCCAGGGAGAGGAGCACTTCAGCCAGTTCCTTGGGCAGTACGGGGGGAAAGATTGGAGGGAGGAAATCAAGTCCCCGGAGAAAGGACCGTGAGCAATGTTCCTAACCGAGGAACTACACATATGATTTCTGGAGGAACCTCATGTGGAGATTCAAACCGAGCAAGAAAAAGTTATGCTCGAAGACTCGAAGTATTATCCATTGATCCAAGTCATACCCACGAAAGTCCTTCTATAGCTTTCGGGCCTGCAGATTTACAGGGGATTTATTTTCCCCGCGAGGATGCATTGGTTATTTTGGCCACGGTGGCCAACTATAGTGTACAGAGAATCTTCATCGATACAGACAGCTCGGCAGATGTGCTCTTCCTTAATACTTTGAAACAGATGGAATTGGGAAGTATAGCTGTACAAAAAGTGAATACTTCTTTGCATGGGTTTACCGGAGAAGTCATAAGTCCAATAGGACAAGTGTCTTTACCCATTACCCTAGGTGAGGAATCAAAGACAAAAACAAAGATGATCACCTTCCTCATAGTGGATGCACCTTCCTCTTATAATATAATATTGGGTCGGCCGGCGTTAACGGCCTTCGAAGCGGTTGCTTCTACTTACCACTTGAAGATAAAATTCCCAGTCGGAGAGGAAGTTGGACAAGTAAGGGGAAGTCAGAGCTCATCAAGAAAATGCTATGTGCAAGAGTTAAAGCAAGACAAGGGGAATAACAGAGAGGAAGGGGAACGAGGAAACAATAAGAGGAAACATGGACAGCCGGAGGCAGAGGAGCGGATAGTCCCTGAGGAGGGATTTCTGAGTATCGAGTTAGGTCACCCTGAAAAAACTACTCGCATCGGATCCAAGTTGGATCCAGAATTGAGGAAAAGGGTGATTGAGTGCTTGATATATAACGTGGATGTGTTCGCTTGGAATACTTCTGATTTGATTAGGGTAAAACCCGAGATTGCTGAGCATCATCTCAATGTGGACCCGAGTGCTCGGGCAATTAAGCAGAAGAGAAGGCATTTCGGACCCGAGAAGGATGCCGTCATAGCTAAACAAGTAGAGGAGTTGCTGAAGGCAGGTCATATACGGGAAATTAGTTTCCCTACATGGCTCTCAAATGTGGTTCTAGTACCTAAACCAGGAGACAAGTGGAGGATGTGTGTAGATTTTCGAGACGTGAACAAAGCGTGTCCCAAAGATTGTTATCCATTGCCGAGGATCGATCAATTAGTGGACTCTACTGCGGGACACGAGCTGTTGTGTCTTATGGATGCTTATCAAGGATATCATCAAATCCCCTTAGCACAAGAAGACCAATCCAAGGTTAGCTTTGTCACAGCGAGAGGAACTTTCTGCTATGTGGTAATGCCCTTTGGATTGAAAAATGCTGGGGCCACCTATCAGAGACTAATGGATAAGATGTTCAAAGATCAAATAGGGCGGAACGTGGAGGTTTATGTCGATGATGTCCTGATCAAAAGCAAGAAGGCCCAAAATCTGATCGAAGATATGGAGGAGGTCTTTGCCACTTTAAGGAGATTTGGCATGAAATTGAATCCCGCCAAATGCACTTTTGGAATTTATAGTGGAAAATTCTTGGGGTACATGGTGACAGAGAGAGGTGTGGAAGCTAACCCTGAGAAGATCCGAGCAATCCAAGAAATGAACCCTCCTCGGACATTGAACAAAGTACAAAGATTAGCAGGGAGAATAGCGGCACTTAGTCGATTCATATCACGCTCAGCTGATAGGAGTTTGCCCTTCTTTAAAGCATTAAGGCGAGGAATGAAATTCGAGTGGGATGATCAGTGTCAGAAAGCTTTCGAGGACTTGAAAGAGTATCTAGCTCAGTTGCCGTTAATTAATAAACCCAAGCACAATGAAACCCTCCTCGTCTACTTGTCGGTAACCGAGGAAGTTGTCAGCTCGGTGTTAATTCTAGAGAAGTTGGGGCATCAGCAACCTGTATACTATGTCAGCCGATCTTTGCAAGGAGCCGAACAGAGATACCCTAAAATTGAAAAATTAGCCTTGGCTCTCGTGATCACTGCGAGAAGGCTTCAGCCGTACTTCTTGTCTCACCCTATCATGGTGGTGACGAGCACTCCCTTGGGAAGGCTCCTGTCAAAAGCAGAAATTTCAGGACGAATGGTGAAATGGGCTACAGAATTGAGTGACTTCGATATTTCTTATCATCCTCGAACTACCATCAAAGCTCAAGCCTTGTCGGATTTCTTGGTCGAGGTGACTCATAATCGTGAAGAAAAAGATTGGAGCTTGTTTATAGATAGGTCATCCACTCAAATAGGAAGCCGTGCAGGAGTTCTACTTGTCAGTCCAGAAGGAGAAGAAATTGCCGTAGCTATTCAGTTCGGTTTTCATTCCTCAAACAATGAAGCCGAATTCGAAGCTCTCCTATCAGGTTTACGAGTAGCATTAGATGCCGGAGCTCGGAAAGTAAAAGTGTTCATGGATTCAATGCTGGTTGTTCAGCAGGTAAATGGGGTATACAAGGTGAAAGAAGAAAAGTTGAAAAAATATGTGGAGAATGCCCAAACATTAATGACGCAGTTCCAGGAAGTGGAGTTGAAGCAAATACCACGAGAGGATAATAGCCGAGCCGATAAACTCGCAAAGTTGACCAGTTCCATTCATGAGTGGAAGAATAGGAAAGTACTGGTACAAGATCTTTTGGTCTCGCACGTAGCTATCAACAAGATAATGAATTTAGAGCCCTGTATTATATCTGATTGGCGGGAACATATCATTAAATTCTTAAAAACCAAGGTGTTGCCATCAGACCCAAAGGAAGCTGCTCCGGTAAAGAGAGGGGAGAGGTGCTTCGTGTTAGTGGAAGGCAAATTGTTCAAAAAGGGATTTTCAACTCCCTTCTTGCAATGCACATCAATACAAGAAGGAGAACATTTGCTAAAGGATATCATGAAGGCTGTTGTGGAAATCATTTGGGAAGCAATATGTTATATCAGAAAGCTCTTCGAGCGGGATACTATTGGCCCAGCATGAGAGAGAATGCCGAAGATATTGTTAAAAAGTGTAACAACTGCTAGAAACATGCAAATTTATCTCATATGCCCGCGGAGGTCTTAAATAGCAGTGTTACCTCCTGTCCCTTCGATCAGTGGGGGATGGACATCGTTGGACCTTTTCCTCTTGCCACGGGACAAAGGAAATTCCTCCTAGTAGCAGTTGAGTATTTTACAAAATGGGTCCAAGCTGAGCCTTTGGCAAAAATAACTGAGTAGGAAATCATTAAATTTCTATGGAGAAGCATGGTATGTCGATTCGGAATACCGAGGAGAATAATTCCGATAATGGGAGGCAGTTTCAGGGGAAGAAGGTACATGAATGGTGCGAGGATATGAGAATCAGGCAAGTATTCACGTCGGTGGCCTACCCGCAGTCAAATGGGCAAGTCGAAGTTATTAACCGGATTCTATTACATGGGATTAAGACGAAGCTGGAAGGAGCCCGAGGAGAATGGGTAAACGAACTACCTGGAGTCTTGTGGGCCTACCGAACAACTCCGCGGGTATCTACATGGGAAACTCCGTATAGTCTGGTATACGGTTCGGAGGCCCTCATTCCAGCAGAAATTGGAGTTGAATCTCTCCGAGTACAATGTTATGATCCCGAGCAGAACGAGGTTAGAAGAAAGCAAGAGTTAGATGAGATTGATCAACTAAGAGAACAAGCTGTAACAAAAACAGAGCTGTATAAAGTAAGGATTACCAATGCCTATAACCGAAGGGTTCGCCCAAGAACATTTCAAGGCGGGGATTTGGTGTTACGAAGAACAAATCCTGCTGGTGAGGTGAAAAAGCTGGCACCCAAATGGGAGGGCCCTTACAAAATCAAGGAAGTGATCGGAAGAGGAGCCTACAGACTGGAAGATCATGAAGGTCGGGAGTTGGTAAGACCTTGGAACATTCATAACTTGAAGAAGTATTTTGTGTAATCTTTCTTTGTTATTTCAATTATGAATTCAGTATTAATAAAATGAAAGTATTGGATTCATTGAGTTTGTTCGGAATTTTAATTGTTTACTCGTGGGATCGGGATGTTTGGTCCACGTTTAAATTTAAAATTGCCTAAGTGTTTGTGCTCGGGGTAGCGAGCTTGTTCCGAATTTTAATTGTTTACTCGTGGGATCGGGATGTTTGGTCCACGTTTAAACTTAAAATTGCCTAAGTGTTTGTGCTCGGGGTTGCGAGCTTGTTCCGAATTTTAATTGTTTACTCGTGGGATCGGGATGTTTGGTCCACGTTTAAACTTAAAATTGCCTAAGTGTTTTTGCTCGGGGTAGCGAACTTGTTCGGAGTTTTAATTGTTTACTCGTGGGTTCGGAATGTTTGGTCCACGTTTAAACTTAAAATTGCCTAAGTGTTTTTGCTCGGGGTAGCGAGCTTGTTCGGAATTTTAACTGTTTACTCGTGGGATCGGGATGTTTGGTCCACGTTTAAACTTAAAATTGCCTAAGTGTTTTTGTTCGGGGTAGCGAGCTTGTTCGGAATTTTAATTGTTTACTCGTGGGATCGGGATGTTTGGTCCACGTTTAAACTTAAAATTGCCTAAGTGTTTTTGCTCGGGGCAGCGAGCTTGTTTGGAATTTTAATTGTTTACTCGTGGGATCGGGATGTTGGGTCCACGTCTAAACTTAAAAATTCGTTGTTTTACGGAGGAAAATAGCCAAGTGAATAATTTTATTCATGAACGAAAAGAAATACAAGAAAAAGTAAAAGCTCTACTCTACGGGTGAAATAGCTCTTCAGGGAGGCTTTCTAAAGCAGCACCCACATCAAGGAAATCTTTTGAAGCTCCTTCGGGAGGGTAGCCTTGAGATCCAAATTGGCTGGCACATGCTTAGAATTCGTGATCAAAAAACTTAGAAGCACGGTCAGCCACCATGTTGCTATACTCCGGAGACTTCAAAAACTCGGCCTTCTTCGCGAGCCAGAATTCTTCCATACGAGCAGCAGTGGAAGATTTCTCTTGAGCAAGTTGCTCAGAGACAGATTGATGTTGCTCGGCCAGGGATTTGTACTGCTCTGATAAAGTAGAATTAGCACTTTCCAGATCAGCAAACTTTGTCCGCTCTTCTGCAAGTGCTTTCTCCGCTTTATCCCAAGCTGACACCAGGGCCAAGTGCCGCTCTTCTAGAAGACTCACCGACTTCTTCAGCTCCTCACCCATACTCTCCAACTGCCTGATGCGCTTCTGGTTATGGCCATCAGCTAATCGTACTGAATGAAAACGAGTGAGAAGCTCACCCGCCATCATGTGGGCCTGCATCAGAGCATATAAAAAATTAAAGTGACGGATGAATGTATTGAAAAAAGACAAGCAAAGCAGATTAATTGGTAAAAGTATCTACCTGAGTAAAGGAGGAGGAGAAGTCGTTCACCAGGTTGCTGAAGGCAAGTTCCCCGAGGTACTTATGGTCGGCTGAGTTGGGGGTGTAGCACAAAATGGATTGGGAGGCTTTGGGGTCGGGTTTTTTCAGTAATGGAACGGTGGGAGAATACGTCCACGAAGGGATATGGTATCTCAAGGTAGGCCGAGTAACACCGAGAGCGGGTTGGGAGGAGGCTCGAGGTTCGGAAGGGATACTGGAAGAAGAAGTTTTCTTAAGGGGAGGTGCTTTGGGCGAAGAACTTGGACCTTCGGGAGTAGCCCTCTTCCGGCGATGAAGAGCTTGAGTCCTATCGGGAGAAGCCCTCTCCTCAGGAGGAGTCACAATCTCGACGGAAGGGGGAGGGGAAGGAGCAGTAACAGCCTTCGAAGTTTGGCTTTTCTGGCTCTTCTCCTTCAGCATCTCGGCCATCCTAGCCTTCATCATCTTCGTTTCTGAAAAGAGCAGAGAAATATTAGTCCGAACTGTAAGTAATCCTTAGAGCATACAACGCAGCGGAATAAAATGTTTTGGATTACTAGAACAATGGATCTATACATAGGGATTCATATCGGATAAAGGTTTACAAAAGTCTCACCCTTGTAGCGTGTTTGAGCCGATTCCACGGAGCTGCACCACGTCCAACGCCTCCTCCGAGTCACTAGCAAAACTTGTCTAGTTTTGCCTCCACGGTATCCACACGATCAAATCGGGTGAAGGGATAGTTTAAGAACAAGTTGCTAGACGAGTTCTCAAACCGGAACCAACAACCACACTTGATTCACAATCAAAGGATGGCACAAAATCACCCTACCCTCTTCGGTTATGAAGAAGCCGAGAGAGAAGAGTGAGGCGGCCGTGTGTGGTTTAGGGTGGAATGATAAAGTCTTTTATACAATTAATCATAATTATGTATTTATATTATAAGGCTTTTAATTAAGGTTCAAGACTTTCTTAAAGTCTTATGGGCCCAAACCCATGATTTAATTAAAACCTTTTAATCACTTAATTAAGACTCTTCTTAATTAATTAATTCATCCAATGAATTTAATTTCCCTTCTCGATTTAATCTTTTGTGCGACCCGATAGGTTCTTGTAATGTTGGCAGTGACATAAAATCTCATTTTACGTTACAAGCAAAGAGCGGTGTCTAGCAACACATCAAGGCTACCCAAATTACAAGAATGTCAATGACTCGACATAACCTTTAGAACTTGTGATAATATTAACCATGTAACTTAATCCCTTTGTCCTTTGTGTTTAGATTGAACACGAGTCATGGAATAATCATACTCGTATATTCAATCTCTATTTCTTGATCCCCAAGTAGAACTAGAATAAACGAATAAGCTCGATATCTCATATCGACTCATTCGAGCATGGCCATGCATTTTAGTTCTCACTTGATCAAGGGCCAAACACATCTCATGTTATATAGGAGGGACAAATCATATCTCGATCAGTCAACATCTCTCTACATAATTCGTAGTGTATCCAATAGTCGCCTTTATAGATTACCCTGTTACGGCTAACGTTTGACGATATCAAGATACATAACTCCTTATGTTGGGATCTCTGATGATCACAAGTCGTAAGGATTATATACATTATTATCACTATGAGAATTGCATATGACGATCATATAACTATCCATGTTGCACTCTCATGGTGGGTCTGTCCAGTACATCGTTCTCTAACATGTACCCATATGTTGATTTGATATCTCATATCAATGAACAATTCATCGATCAACACATACTAGTCTCAACGTATTATCATTTTCCCTATTCATGATAATACTTGACTATGGACATCTTTAAGAATAATACAATATTATTCTAAGGACATTAACATATATATTAATTCACATTGCACAGTTAAAAGAATAATATATAATAATGAATTGCCATTCATAAAATCATAAACATTGTATGTCAAAACAATCATCTAATGATTTGTCTTAGGGCATATCCCAACAAATCTCCCACTTGCACTAAGACCACTCAGACATATACCTAATGCCTAGAGATCTAGTATGACGATCATGCTTCTGCTGTGACAGTGGCTTCGTCAATGGGTCAGATACATTATAATCTGTTGGTACTTTGCATATTTTAACATCTCCCCTTTCAACGATTTCTCGAATGAAATGGAAACGCTTAAGTATGTGCTTGGATCTTTGGTGAGATCTTGGTTCCTTAGACAATGCGATCGCTCCATTGTTGTCACAATAGAGTTCTATCGGATCTTTAATGCTAGGCACCACTCCAAGTTCAGAAATGAACTTCCTCATCCAAACCGCTTCCTTTGCTGCATCTGAGGCAGCAATATACTCAGCGTCCGTTGTAGAATCGGCTACTGTTTCTTGCTTTGAACTCTTCCAGCTCACAGCACCTCCATTTAGGCAATACACATATCCAGATTGCGATCGAAAATCATCTTTGTCAGTTTGGAACCTTGCATCAGTGTAACCTATTACATTGAGCTCTTCCTCACCTCCATAAATCAAGAATGTATCCTTAGTTCTTCTCAAGTACTTCAGGATATTCTTGACAGCAATCCAGTGACCTTCACCTGGATCAACTTGATATCTACTCGTCATGCTCAAAGCATACGATACATCGGGACGAGTACATATCATGGCATACATGATAGATCCAATAGCTGATGCATATGGAATCTTACTCATGCGTTGTCTCTCATCTGGTGTTGAAGGACACTGTTCCTTCGAGAGATAAATGCCATGCGTCATAGGCACGAATCCTTTATTTGATTCTTGCATGCTAAACCTTAAGCACTTTGTCTATGTATGTACTTTGACTTAGACCAAGAAGCCTTCTCGATCTATCTCTATAGATCTTGATTCCTAATACATAGGTGGCTTTTCCCAAGTCTTTCATCGAAAAGCAATTCCCTAGCCAAATCTTTACAGATTGCAAGGCAGGGATATCATTTCCAATGAGAAGTATGTCATCTACATACAACACTAGGAAAATGATTATGCTCCCACTGACCTTCTTGTAGACACAAGGTTCATCTTCGTTTTTGATAAAAACCAAACTCTTGATTGCATCATCAAATCGAAGATTCCAACTCCGAGAAGCTTGCTTCAATCCATAAATGGATCGTTGTAGTTTGCATATCTTTCCAGCGTCCTTTGGATCGACAAAACCCTCGGGCTGTGTCATGTACACATCCTCGAGCAGATTTCCATTAAGGAAAGCTGTTTTGACATCCATCTGCCAGATTTCATAATCATGAAATGCAGCTATTGCAAGCAAGATCCTTATGGATTTAACCATGGCCACTGGTGAAAAGGTTTCATCATAGTCAATACCATGAATTTGTTTGAATCCTTTTGCAACCAGGCGACCTTTATAGGTTTGTACATTACCATCCATATTGATCTTTTTCTTGAAAATCCATTTGCACCCTATGGGTCGTACCCCTTCAGGTGGATCAACCAAAGTCCATACTTGGTTTGCATACATGGATTCCATCTCAGATTTCATGGCCTCTTGCCATTTCTCAGAATCATTGACCATTATAGCTTGTTGATAAGATGACGGCTCATCCTCATCAATAAGTAGTAAGTCACCTTGTTGAGTCACAAGAAATCCATATCTCTGTGGCTCCCGGTGTTCTCTTACAGACCTACGCTGGGCTTGTGTCTCTTGAGCAGGTACTTCTTCCACAACAGATTGCGGTGCCTGCTCTGTTTCCATCTCAATCTCAGGTTCAGTGTTTTCTTGTGGTTGAACTTCACTAAGTTCTATTTTTCTCCCACTGGTTTTTCTAGAAATAAATTCTCTTTCAAGAAATACACCAGTCCGAGCAACAACTACTTTGTTCTCGGTGGGATAATAGAAATAGTATCCTTTCGTTTCCTTAGGATACCCCACAAATAAACACTTATCAAATTTGGGTCCAAGTTTGTTAGTGGCGTGACGTCTAACAAAAGCCTCACAACCCCAAATCTTCATAAAAGACATACTAGGACGCTTCTCAGTCCATATCTCATATGGTGTCTTTTCCACTGATTTAGATGGAACACGGTTCAGTATGAAAATCGCTGTTTCTAGAGCGTGTCCCCAAAACGATATCGGAAGATCTGCATGACTCATCATTGATCTAACCATGTCCAACAAGGTTCGATTTCTCCTCTCGGATACACCATTCCATTGTGGAGTATACGGAGGAGTGAGTTGTGGGACTTTCCCACACTCCTTTAGATAGTCATGAAACTCTTGGCTTAAGTATTCACCTCCTCGATCTGATCGAAGGATTTTGATACTTTTGCCAAGTTGGTTTTGTACTTCATTCTTGAAATCTTTGAACTTTTCAAAGGTTTCATGCTTATGCTTCATTAGGTACACATACCCATATCTACTGAGGTCATCAGTAAATATAACGAAGTATTGAAAACCACCTCTAGCTTGTGTACTTATTGGTCCACATACATCACTATGTATTAGTCCCAATAAAACATTTGCCCTTTCAACATGTTCCTTGAAAGGGGCTTTAGTCATCTTGCCCATTAAACAAGATTCGCATGTTTCATATGATTCAAAATCAAATGAATCTAATACTCCATCCTTATGAAGTTTAGATATGCGGTTTTCGTTTATGTGGCCCAAGCGACAGTGCCAGAGATAAGTCGGATTACAATCATTATTTTTAATCCTTTTAATATTTATGTTATAGATAGGCATATCAAGATTTAATACATAAAGACCATTCACCATTTGTGCACTAGCATAAAACATATCATTTAAATAAATAGAACAACAGTTGTCCTTTATTATAAATGAAAAACCATACTTGTCTAAACAAGAAATAGAAATTATGTTTTTAGTAATAGATGGTACAAAATAACAGTCTTTTAAAATCAACGATAAACCAGAAGGTAAAGCTAAACAATAATCTTCTATAGCTAATGCAGCAACTCTTGCTCCTTTTCCAACTCGGAGATCAACTTCACCTTTCGCCAACGTCCTACTCCTTTTTAGATCCTGCACATTTACACAAATGTGAGATCCACATCCTGTATCTAATACCCATGATGAAAAAGTAGATAAATTGACTTCTATAACAAAAATACCTGAAGTGGAAGTCACACTTCCTTTCTTTAGATCCTCCAGATATATTTTGCAGTTTCTTTTCCAATGGCCGGTCTCACCGCAATGGAAACAGTTCCCTTCCTTCGCTATCCCCTCTTTTGGCTTTAGTGCAGAAGACTTTGGCTTAGATTTAACAAATACCTTCTTTGCTTTCTTGTTGCCTTTAGCTTTGGCCCCTTTGCCCTTATTCACAATAAGAACATTTGTGGCCTTAGTCTTCTTTGTATTTGCTTCATATGTTCTCAACATACCAAGCAATTGTGGTAGAGTCTTTTCCATGTCAGTCATATTGTAATTTACTACAAATTGACTGAAGCTCTCAGGCAACGATTGCAAGATCACATCGGTGGCCAACTCTTGGTCCAATGGAAAACCCAGCTTGTCCAGATTCTCAATGTACCCAATGATCTTGAGCACATGAGTTCCAACTAGGCTTCCCTCTACCATCCTGCACTGGAACAACGCTTTAGAGACGTCATACCTCTCTTGTCTAGCTTGCTGTTGGTACAATTGCTTTAAGTGTTCGATCATATCGAACGCCTCCATTTTCTCATGTTGCTTCTGAAGCTCAGAGTTCATGGTGGCAAGCATAAGGCACCCAACATCAAGTGCGTCACTCTGATGCTTCTTGTAAGCATCTTTATCAGCTCTTGTAGCTGTTAGGGGAGATTCCTCAGCGGGCAAGGGTTTCTCTAGGACATATTGTTTCTTTTCTTGTTTGAGGACTATCCTCAAGTTCCTATGCCAGTCTAGGAAATTTGTCCCATTTAGCTTGTCCTTCTCAAGGACCGATCGCAGTGATAATGTGTTTGATACGTTGTTAGTTGCCATGGATATCTACAATATAAATATGAAAAATAAGTTTATGATTTAATCATTTAACATGGTCTTATATTAAATGATACTCCCACTATTTTGTTTTAAAAAATATCAACCCTCGAAACCTTTAGTGGGCCAAGATCCATATTTCGCCTAATCTTGAGTTAGCTTTGGCTAATCGCCCAAGACTTGGTTATTTAGGTAGACAACACTTTGTCAATTACATCACATGTAATTCTTGGATAGTTGGACGAACAACACTTTGTTCAATTCATCAAATGAATTATAATCCAACCCATGCCTCTAAGTTCCCAATCCTATTGAGATAACTTAGTTAAGTCGTACCCAATTTTAAGTATAACGGATATCACATTTATCCTTTCGCGCCTTACTAAGATTGCCACGGTGCTTTGCTTTGGCAAACCCACACATGTACAATCGAAGTTATTGACGAGTACGTTTAATTTTGGAAGGCATCTAAAACTTAATATTTTAGAGGGATTTATTGATCTCATGATTAGTTTGATAATTTAAAATATGTCCACTACATATAGTTGTATACATATCTACACATATGTGTAATACAATTATCAATCTAAAACATAAGATAAATCATGCATCAACATACATAATTAAACGTGACATGGTTATAGCCCATACTAATGATTTTCTCAAGCCAATAAGAAAATCCTAAGAGTCAACCTAAGATAACTTCACAAGCACCTTCCTTTGGCTCCAATTTGTGAATGGCCTCCTCATCCCGGCACGATGCTCCATCTTCATTGATCACCATCAATAAAATATAAACTACACTATTTACAAGATATAGAATTCCTCGATTCACATTCGAGGGGAACATAGGGGAGGGATAACATTTAGAATGAAATAGAGAAGGCACGACTCGCAGGTCGTATATATTACAAACATCCACAAATCCTATCTAATAGGTCAAAGGGCTATAACCACGCACCATGCTCAAACAACACATAAAGCATGCATTAACATTTAATTAATTAAATTCCAAACATTTTAAATTTAATTCTAATTAAAACTGTAAAATAGAATTTTGAAAAATATTGTACGCTCGGGACATCACATGTCACGAACTAAAACGACTAAACCAAGAACCATCATGGTTCGTTTATGGGCCTAGGGTTCGAAACCCTAGCCCATGGCCGAACCATCAAGCGGCGGCGGCCGAGTCCATGCACGGCTGCTAGGGTTCGAAACCCTAGCCGTCATGAGCTAGCCGTCATGAGCCAATGGGTTCAAAACCCTAATTTATGCGGCGGCTCGGTCCACGCTCGAGCCAGGGTCCGAACCCTAGCCCTTAAGCGGCGGCTGCTCGGCCATGCACGAGCCAATGGGTTCGAAACCCTAGCAACATGCGGCGGCCGTGAGCCATGATGACTAGGGTTCGAAACCCTAGCCCTTCGGTGGCGTCGCCCGTGAGCCATGGTGACTAGGGTTCGAAACCCTAGCCCTTCGGTGGCGGCGGCCGTGAGCCATGCATGAGCTAACACCTTGATTTTACGCTTTCGTGTATCGTATACAATTATTCACCAATTATATCAAATATAACTATACGATGATTTTCACAAACTCAATTTAATCATATCATATATGATTATATACAATTTTATAGCATGCAATATTAATCTAAATATGATTAACCTATTAACCATATAAATCCGATATGAGCCTTGTACACGGCTCTGATACCACTGTAAGTAATCCTTAGAGCATACAACGCAGCGGAATAAAATGTTTTGGATTACTAGAACAATGGATCTATACATAGGGATTCATATCGGATAAAGGTTTACAAAAGTCTCACCCTTGTAGCGTGTTTGAGCCGATTCCACGGAGCTGCACCACGTCCAACGCCTCCTCCGAGTCACTAGCAAAACTTTTCTAGTTTTGCCTCCACGGTATCCACACGATCAAATCGGGTGAAGGGATAGTTTAAGAACAAGTTGCTAGACGAGTTCTCAAACCGGAACCAACAACCACACTTGATTCACAATCAAAGGATGGCACAAAATCAACCTACCCTCTTCGGTTATGAAGAAGCCGAGAGAGAAGAGTGAGGCGGTCGTGTGTGGTTTAGGGTAGAATGATTAAAGTCTTTTATACAATTACTCATAATTATGTATTTATATTATAAGGCTTTTAATTAAGGTTCAAGACTTTCTTAAAGTCTTATGGGCCCAAACCCATGATTTAATTAAAACATTTTAATCACTTAATTAAGACTCTTCTTAATTAATTAATTCATCCAATGAATTTAATTTCCCTTCTCGATTTAATCTTTTGTGCGACCCGATAGGTTCTTGTAATGTTGGCAGTGACATAAAATCTCATTTTACGTTACAAGCAAAGAGCGGTGTCTAGCAACACATCAAGGCTACCCAAATTACAAGAATGTCAATGACTCGACATAACCTTTAGAACTTGTGATAATATTAACCATGTAACTTAATCCCTTTGTCCTTTGTGTTTTAGATTGAACACGAGTCATGGAATAGTCATACTCGTATATTCAATCTCTATTTCTTGATCCCCAAGTAGAACTAGAATAAACGAATAAGCTCGATATCTCATATCGACTCATTCGAGCATGGCCATGCATTTTAGTTCTCACTTGATCAAGGGCCAAACACATCTCCTGTTATATAGGAGGGACAAATCCTATCTCGATCAGTCAACATCCCTCTACATAATTCGTAGTGTATCCAATAGTCGCCTTTATAGATTACCCTGTTACGGCTAACGTTTGACGATATCAAGATACATAACTCCTTATGTTGGGATCTCTGATGATCACAAGTCGTAAGGATTATATGCATTATTATCACTATGAGAATTGCATATGACGATCATATAACTATCCATGTTGCATTCTCATGGTGGGTCTGTCCAGTACATCGTTCTCTAACATGTACCCATATGTTGATTTGATATCTCATATCAATGAACAATTCATCGATCAACACATACTAGTCTCAACATATTATCATTTTCCCTATTCATGATAATACTTGACTAGGGACATCTTTAAGAATAATACAATATTATTCTAAGGACATTAACATATATATTAATTCACATTGCACAGTTAAAAGAATAATATATAATAATGAATTGCCATTCATAAAATCATAAACATTGTATGTCAAAACAATCATCTAATGATTTGTCTTAGGGCATATCCCAACACGAACATAATAAGTCGAAAGTAAAACGAAGTAGACTGCTTGAAAAGCACTCACCGAGGGCATTTTCAAGGATGCAACCTTCGGGCTCAGCTGGAACAAGTATAGCAGTCCGTCGTCAATCAGCTCCATCAAATTAAAACACTGATCGCCAAGTGCACGACGAACCGACAAATACGGTTCCTCCTCAAGGTGACCCTTGATTGATTTGCCCATCGGGAGATTTTCCCTCCACTCCATAGGGCAATCCCAAGGTTGGAGCGGACGAGCAAAAAAGTAAGAGTTTTTCCAGTTTTTTATGGACGAGGGATATTTTTTTAGGAAGCCAACCCCTGTCCGGGAGGAAAAGTAAAAGAGCCCGATCTCTTTCTTGTTTAATTGAAAAAAACAATGGAAAAGTTCGGGAGTAGGGGTAAAACCCAGATAAGAAAGAACTATGAAAAAGCCTGCTAATAATCGATAACTATTGGGAAATAATTGACTAAGGGAAACAGAGAAGTAGGAGCTACTTCAATAAAGAAATGAGGGATAGGAAAATAGAGGCCTCCTCGGAGCTGGTCTATATAAAAAGGAAAATACCCCTTAGGGGGTAAGTGGGGACGAGATCCGGAAGGGGGAGCAATAATAGAATTCCCCTCGGAAATCCCCCATTTAGTTCGGATATTACTTAGGTACTGAGTCAATTTGACCTCAGACTCAAAGATCTCGAACCAGGGAACGCGGGCTTTAACTAAATCTCGCTCTGTAGCAAGTCTCTGCTCTTGTATACAAGCAGCTGACGCAGCAGAAGAGCTTAGAGTTTTGTCGCTATCAAAAGAAGAGGAAGAGGGTTGAGGAGAGGGGCTAAGAGCGTCTCGCTCATTGAACATATATATCGCCTATAATGAAGAGTCTGCTGAGGAAGAAACCATACTTGGTGACTGAAAAATGAAGATTACTGGGGAAAGTTGTTCGATCGTCTGATGCTAGCTCGGAAGCAAAATGCAACAAAGTAAGACAAATGAAGAAAAGTGATGGGTATTTATAGATGGGGCCATATGAACAGTCATTCAATCCTCACCGTCCAAAATGAGGGAATGAACGGTCATAAAGGTGCCTCGGGAAACGAAACGTCGCGCGGCATTTGAAATTTTTGAGCGGGAAAAAAGGGCGGCAAAATATCCCGAGCAGGTTAAGTTTAGGATTTTACCCGAAGATAATAAAACAAGACTTCAAAAGTCTCGTCTTGCTTTACTTTAGGGGGTGAGGTGATGTCATATGACATATTGACTTCCTCGGGTAAAACCCCCCAAGAACCAAACAAGTCATATACCGAACAGGAGGACACCAAACAGATAGCATCGAGCAGGGTTTTACCGAACAGAAAGACACCGAACAGAATCGTCGCTAAACTCTCCTCAGTTTTCTGGTCAAAGACTAGCGGAAGACCCGGAGATAACCAACAAATCAACCGGCGTGGATAAACGTGCAGTAATGGGGCGCTGATTTCTCGGACACGTTTGGCTCCAGTTAAACCACGATCAGAGGACATCGTATTCCGGATCTCCCGCGAGCCAATCACTGGGAACAGCCCTATAAATACCCGCAGATGGTCTCACAGTTAAAGGTTGAATTTTTCTAGACAAAAAGACTCGAAGAGAGCAAATTTATTTCTGTTCGGTCATTTTTATTATTTTTCTAGGATATTCTTATAAGTCATTGGGCGATTGTCACTTGTGTGAGGAGAGTCTTGTAAATAATCAACGTTTATAGTAAAGTTTTATACTGGACTAGGTCTCGTGGTTTTTCTCTCAATTTGAGGGTTTTCCACGTAAAACATCTTGGTGTGTTTATCGTTATTTTTCATTAACACTATATTCTACCTTATACCCTAAAATATCGAATCACATCAATCCTCAACCGGGATTCCCTGTACTGTCCCTGTTCTCAAAATAACTGAAACCATCAAATTCCCAAATGCCAGTTAATCATTACATTGATTAACAAATTCATTTGCCACATACCGATATCATAATCAATAATATCAAATCATTAAACAATGATTACAAGTATTCCATATATCTCACTTATGGTTCCATAGTTCTATTTCATTGCTCGCTCTACAATAGCGGCATTTCATTCTCACGCATGCTCAACAGCAGTGGCGTCTCTACCGATGTTCGCTCAAAGGCGACAACATCTCAATCATTGCTCGCTCAAAAGCGGCACCATATAATTCCCAATGCACATGTATCCATTTGTAGCAATTACCGTAAACCATGCATTTCAATGTCCGTTTATTGCTAATACCATATACTATGCATTTTCATATACATTCATTGCAATACAGTGTACCATGCACTCAACAATTGCAATTATAATAAAGGGTTATGCTCGTACGTCATACGTACCTTATAATCCCGTAGTTTGAGTCCAACCTTGCCTGAGTCCCACGACCCGATGAGTTATGTGCTAACACATAAATAACTCACAATTAAATACAAGCATGCAACCACGTGCCCAAGCACGTTCAAACCCTCAAACCTATCGTCCATCCATGACGATTACCAAAATAAAAGCCCATCGGCTAAGAATGCATAATACCCAAAATATTCCATTTTATATGTTTAAAAGATAGCCAAAAACTCAACCGAGAAATCCGTTATATTAAATTTTGGCTCCAACCAGTCCATTTAAAAGTATGGCATTCCCATTGGAATGTAGACATTGCCCCGAAAATGGGCCACTTAAACCCCGATTCCAAAATCCCGACATTTTTCCAAAATCTCCAAAAAACAAAATCCTTCGGGTGGCGATCGATCGCCGCTTTTAGCGCGATCGATTGCCCCTGTCCAGAGGGCAACAGCGCCTTATCGCGATCGATCGCGAGTCTCCGCGATCGATCGCCAACTTGCTCGCGATCGATCGCCTGCACGGTTCATCATCACCAATATTACAGCTGCTCGTCGCGATCGATCGGCCCTCCTCGGTGATCGATCGCGACATGCGATTTTCCAAAAAAACTCGAGCTTCCATGGTGTTTCGACACCCAAACTCAAAACTAACACCCCTAACTTCCTCAACACCTCCAATACACCAAATAAACTCAAAAAAAACTCTAAAAACAACATTTTAGATTTTTAACCAAAAACCCTCAAATCTCAAATCCAACCCAATACTTGACCAACAAGCACAATACCATAATCAAATCGAAGCTAAAGGTGCGGAGAAGAAGATTACCATCTTTTCTTCAAGAAACCGGGCACCCAAGACGAGCCTCCATCGATTTGTTCCCAAGAGAAAAGAGGGGAAGGGTTTGGGTGAGGGAGAGAGGCGTGAGGGAGAGGAGAGGGGGAGAGATTCCGTATAATGACGGAATACCGAGTCCATTTGGTATATGTAGCTCCAAGCTCCAAAATACCGACTCCTCCACAAATACATCATGATTCATTAAAAATCATCTGTTTTCAAAAATCCTCCAACTCAAATTCCATTACCAGCCCCAGTACAAAGTACTCCGGATCCCCAGATCCCACCAAAAATCAAATTCCAAGGTTATCACCATGATGCGAATACAATCTCATCCCTTGGATCCAACGACTCTAAAAACCGGATTTAAAATCCCGAGAGTCCCGAAACCGCAATTAATTCATAATTGCCACAATTAAAATCCTTTAAGGATTATTACCACACTGGGATTAACACCATAAATCCCCGGGCATCACACTCTTCAATTTTCCCCCAAACCTATCAAGACCAACAATCCCAATTTCACCAATTCACAATTCAAAACTTTTTCACATCCCAAAACTAATTGACAAACAATTCATAGCCCATGTATAACAAAGCTAAAATACCTCAACAATTTTGAAAATTTGAGACTTGGTAGTTTTTAGCTTTCCATGGCATCCACTTGGAGTGTAGGGTGCTCAAATCTTCTTCTCCCTTGATAATTCTTGTGAAAGATTGAAGTTTGATGTTAGAATTGAGGATTATTTTAAAATTTTGAAGAAGAGGGGAGGATTTGTGATGGAATGGTGAAGACTTGAAGAAAATTGAGGAATTTAGGGGAGGGTTTCGATTTTTGTTGTGTGTTTAGTGTGTGTAAAGTGTTGAATCTGATATTAAAAAAAAATATTTCCTCACGATCGATTGCTGATGTTTGCCGATCAATCGCGACATAGAATTTTTTCTTTTCTGGACATCGCGATCGATCGCGATGTATGGCGATCGATCGCCAAAACACATTGCCCGAATCATAATATTTTTTTTTATATCAACACTTTTTCTTCTGGGATTCGTTCTTCTCCACCCACTCTGCAAAATTGACACACAGAGTCAATCCTTGGAACAAAATTGCAAATAAAACAGAAATTAGCTAAAAATTAAAATGAAGAAAAATGGAGAAAAGGGTGTTCTTAATTTATAGTCTCAAGCTGTACTTATTACCAAATCGCTTTAAGAGTCAGAATGGACAATAGTAGGCAGACTGAAATCATGTCCATGATAGTGCTTTGACCGCTTAATTTTTAAACAAAAGATATTTCAAAGAATAGTGTGAAGCGAATCTACCGCAAGTGCACGGTTGTCAAGTTTTAGTATAGTGAAATTTAAGTAGGGGTTGTCGAATCCACAGGGACTAATGTATAAGTACCAAATAAGATCAATAAAATTATAATTAGCCTACGATTTAAGAAGTTGATTCCCTCTTTTATCCCCCGAAAATCCATTCAAAAATGGAAGATAAGATTTTCCCGGATTTGCGTATCGATCGATCGAGAATTGCGTCCGATCGATCGGTGCACTGTTCATGTCAGCCTTTGAAACTCACTGCCTCGCTCGATCAATCGAGATTTCCTTCCGATCGATCGAGCCTTTGATAAAATTGGCTCGGAAGTTTCTGCCTTGGTCGATCGATTGAGAAATAATCTCGATCGATCGAGACTTCCAATTATTTTCTTCTCAGCACACTGTCTGGCTCGATCGATCGAGAAATATTCTTGATCGATCGAGACTCCGAAAATCCAAATTCCTCAATTTCAACTCTTTCTCGCCTTGATTTTGCCATTTTAGCTCATTTCTTCCATTTCCAACTAATTTTCCTGAAATAGACAAATAAACACCAAAAAGCATAATATCATCCAGGAAAAAGTATGAAAACTGGGAAGAAATTACAGCTAAAAACACTTAAGATCTAAGCCTATCAACTCCCCCAAACTTAGACTTGATCGTCCTCGAGCAAGCAATAAGCTCAAAAAGAAAAGTTAATCTTAATACTATGCATGAATCAACTTTACAACTCACGTAAAAACTCAGAAATCCTACTTACACATCAATAAAAGTCATTCAACATTTAACAAGATGCAATTTCTCCTAAGTTAAACAATACATCGCAACATGGGAACGTGCGTGTGTGCTATTGTCAAACATGAGTTATGTACATATCTTTAAGATCAAAAAGTGCCATAACAACTCCGAGTCAAGATTACTTTGAACTATTCTACAAATTTACTATCCAGCACTTCTCCACTAATGTAATTATTCCCTAGACTTGGATCAACAGGACTTTAAAAGCTTATCACGTTAGGCCTTTTGGTGTCGGCTCCAAAGAAAAGGTAGGATGAATTCAAAGACGAGAGTATAATAAAATCAGTTCAACTATTTTGAGCTTCTCTTCAACTTTTTCTAGCCTTGGCCACTTTGGGTCTTATTTGAATTTTTCTTTTCAAGGCTTTTCTCTACATCTTTTCTTTTTCTTTGCTCATTCTTTTGTTCATTTCATTTTTTTCACAATGAACTTATCAACATATAACAATTTAATGCAATGAATGAGATTCATTATACTCCCTTAGGGGTGGGTAAAAATTTTCTTTTAGGCTCAATCCAAGGTAGGTATAATGAGGTTTCCAAGAATGTCGAATGGGGGTCTAATCATATGCAATGCATATACCATTCTTTTTCAATAAGGCACAAAAGGGGACACTAAGGAATGATGAATACAAGGTAGGCTTGAAAGGCACAAACGGTCCAAAAATCGCCTAAATCATCTCCAAGTCAAGTTCCTAATTATAAATTTCGCCTCAAAGTGCTTTCAAATAAATTGTAGAGTTATCTAAAATACTCAAGACTCATAATAGTTAACACAAATTTTCACTTTAAATCAATACATACTTCACTCAATCATGACTCAATAAGTGCTCAAATTATTCCTCAGTTTTGACATATGGTTAACAAAGGATATATACAAACAAGTTAAACATTTTCATGACTCCTATCTAGATGAGGATTAATTTCATCATGTATTACCGTTGCAAATCTAATTCTTCATTTCTCAAGACTAACTCAAAAAAAAAAAAAATTGTTGGTAATGCTCAAGGATGAATCAGTCACAAAATCATGCAGTCATGCAAGTAGAGAAACAAGATAAGTAGCAGAATGTGCAAAAACAAGATATATACAAATACTCAAAACCCCCCCAAACTTAGTATGTGAATTGCCCTCAATGAACAAGAAAAAATAAATAAATGCAAAGGCAAAAACACATACCATGACGACGTTGTCACTGATCGTCGTCCTCATCATGCTCCGGAGGGGGAACTGGGTAATGGTGCTCCTCAGCACACACGAATTCATGCTACACAACAAGAGAAACAAAATAACAAAATCAATAAAACTAATCTAAAGAAAAAAAAAAAGAAACAAAGGGAGTAAGAACGAGTTCTTGATTTATAGTCCCAAGCTGGACTGTCATCCCCTCTCTCTCAGTCGTCAAGATAAACTATAGAGGTAACCGTTTGGACTTCATTGCTCATGTGGTAATGCTTTAAGCGCTGCCCATTCACTGTAAATGTTCCCCTGCTAGGATCAGTAACTTCAATTGCACCAGAGGGATAGATCTTTGCAATGGTGAATGGCCCGGACCAACGAGAGCGTAGTTTGCCGGGTAAGAGTCGCAATCTGGAGTTGAACAAGAGTACAGCATCTCCTACCTTGAATTCCCTTTTTTGTATACGCGAATCATGCCACTTCTTAGTTTTCTCTTTGTAAATCTTGGCATTCTCATATGCTTGATTCCTGAATTCTTCCATCTCATTCAATTGTAGAAGACGCTTCTCACCTACAGCCTGACAGTCAAAGTTCAACCATTTAATAGCCCAATATGCTTTATGTTCAAGTTCAACAGGGAGGTGACATGCCTTACCAAATACCAACTTATAAGGTGATGTGCCAATGGGTGTCTTAAAAGCAGTTCAATAAGCCCATAGTGCATCATCTAAGCGTAAGGACCAATCCTTTCGGCTTAGAGTCACTGTCTTTTCTAAGATCCTCTTCAACTCTCGATTTGAAACCTCTACTTGCCCACTGGTTTGTGGATGATAAGGCGAAGACACTTTGTGGGTGACACCATATTTACTCAAAGTTTTTCAAATTGTTTGTTACGAAAATGGGTGCCACCATCACTAATAATTGCTCGAGGGGTGCCAAAACGAGTAAAAAATTTTCTTTTCAAAAATTGTACAACCACTCGAGCATCATTAGTGTGCAAAGCTTCCGCCTCTACCCACTTTGACACATAATCTACTGCGACAAGTATGTATTTATTTAAACAAGAGCTTGGGAAAGGTCCCATGAAATCTATTCCCCACACATCAAAAATTTCACATTCAAGCATATTGATCAATGGTAATTCATTCCTCCTAGAAATATTACCGACCCTCTGACATCTATCACATGAGAGACATACCTGAATGTATCCCTATACAGCGTTGGCCAATAATCCAGAAGCAAGTACCTTAGCAGCTGTTTTGGTAGCTCCAAAATGCCCACCTGTATCTCCATCATGGCATTGCTTCAAGACATCTTGCATCTCCTCCTCATGAATACATCGCCTTATGATGTTGTCTGCACAAACTTTGAACAAATATGGCTCCTCCCACATAAGATGTTTCACTTCAGAAAAGAATTTTTTCTTTTGATAAAAATTCAGATTTTGTGGGAGGATACCACTAACAATATAGTTTGCATACTGTGCATACCAAGGTAACAATTCAGCACTAAACAATTGCTCATCAGGGAAATTCTCATTAATCTCAACTACCTCATTGTCACTTGTATCATTCATGTTCTCAATTCGCGATAAATGATCTGCAACCACATTTTCAACACCTTTCTTATCTCTTATCTCCAAGTCAAATTCTTGCAATAATAAAATCCACCTAATCAAGCGTGGTTTGGCATCTTTCTTTGCAAGTAAGTATTTAAGTGCAGCGTGGTCAGTGTACACAATAACTTTAGCAAGACATAGGTAGGAGTGAAACTTATCAAAAGCAAAAACTATGGCTAGAAGCTCTTTTTCAGTGGTGGCATACTTAAGTTGTTCTTCATTCAAAGTGCGACTAGCATAGTAAATTGTATGAAATACCTTGTTCCTCCTTTGACCTAAGACTGCTCCTACCGCAGTGTCACTGGCGTCACACATTAGTTCAAAAGGTAACTCCCAATCAGGTGCAACCAATATTGGTGGAGTTACCAATTTCTCCTTGAGTGTCTCGAACGCCTACATACAATCAGAATCAAATTCATAAGATGCATCTTTAGTTAACAAATGAGATAAAGGTTTAGAAATTTTTGAGAAGTCCTTAATGAAACGTCGATAAAATCCCCATGTCCTAAGAAACTTCGGATTCCTTTCACTGTTGTCGGCGGTGGTAATTGTTGTATCACTTGAATTTTAGCCCGATCCACTTCAATACCCTTCTCAGATATCTTGTGTCCCAAGACTATTCCTTCTTGGACCATAAAGTGACACTTCTCCCAATTCAGTACAAGATTTGTCTCTTCACACCTTGCCAAAACCAAAGTCAAGTTAGCTAAACATATATCAAAAGAAGAACCAAACACAGAAAAATCATCCATGAATACTTCAAGGAACTTCTCTATCATGTCATGAAATATGGCCACCATACATCTTTGAAAGGTAGCAGGTGCATTACATAATCCAAATGGCATTCGTCGGAATGCAAATGTCCCATAAGGACAAGTGAAGGTGGTCTTCTCTTGATCCTCAGGTGTAATAGCAATTTGGTTATATCCCGAATATCCATCTAGAAAATAATAAAAATCATACCCTGCTAACCTTTCTACCATCTGATCAATGAAGGAAAGGGGGAAATGGTCTTTACGAGTGGAATCATTTAACCTCCTATAATCAATACACACTCTCCACCCTGTGACTGTTCTTGTGGGTATTAACTCATTATTCTCATTAGGGACAACAGTAATACCCCCCTTCTTTGGTACGCATTGAATAGGACTTACCCATGAGCTGTCAGAAATAGGATAGATAATACCTGCGTCCAAAAGCTTAATCACCTCAGCTTTGACTACCTCTTGCATTTTTGGATTAAGACGACGTTGAGGTTGAACCACGGCCTTGAATGTGTCCTCCATAAGAATTTTATGCATGCAGACCAATGGGCTAATTCTTTGATATCTGATATCTTCAAAAAAATAATGATTGGTAAAGATCTTTCAGCATCTAAGAAAATATACTTGAGATGTGATGGAAGAGGTTTGAGCTCAAGATTAGGTGACTCTTCAATTGATGGCTTTTGAGGTTTAATATCCCTTTTTCCCAACTCTCCAAGATTCTCAGTGGCTCGCTTCATGTATGGACTGGTGTTGTTCATAAAAGCTATACTCTCGATGTCTTCCTTGCTATGTTGCTCATCAGCTTCCACTAGGCATGCTTCCATGTTATCCTTGAATGTATCTTGCAACAAATCATCTGTTAGAATATCAATAATATCTATACTGAAACACATGTGTTCGTCGTGTGGATGTTTAAGTGCTTTGAAAACATTAAAAGTAACTTGATCCTCCCCTACTCGGAGGACCAACTTCCCTTGTTGCACATCGATTATTGCTTTTCCCATTGCTAAGAATGGTCGACCCAAAATCAGTGGAGTCTCTGAATCTGCTTCCATATCAAGTACCAGAAAATCAACGGGAAAGATGAATTTATCCACTTTGACTAAGACGTCTTCAATGATACCCCTGGGGTATGTGATGGATCGATCTGCTAATTGTAGTGAAACCTTGGTAGGTTTTGGCTCTCCTAGCCCCAACTTCCTGAAAAAAATGGCATTAAATTTATACTAGCACCCAAATCACATAATGACTTTGTAAAAGATACTGATCCTATGGTGCAAGGTATAGTAAAACTCCATGGGTCTTTTAACTTCGGGGGCATTTTATTTTGCACAATTGCTGAGCACTCCTCTGTCAAGCTTATCGTTTCATATTCTCCCAGCTTTCTCTTATTAGACAAAATCTCCTTCAAAAACTTAGCATAACTAGGCATCTGAAGTAAAGCATCAGCAAATGGAATATTAATATGCAGTTTCTTAAATACTTCCAGAAACTTACCAAATTCTGCATCCATCTTAGCCCTTTTTAATGCTGCTGGAAATGGGGGAGGAATTACTATCCTATCAGTGTGTGTGATTGGTGTAGTGTTAGAATTCTTACCTTTCTCTGCTGCCTTTTCCTTAGTCTTATCCTTGCCTTCAGAAGTCTCTCCATGACTCTCTTCTTCTTCAGCTTGCGGTCTTAACTCTTTTCCACTCCGTAATTTAATGGCCTTTGCTTGCTCGTTTTGATTCTTCACTGTTCCAATTGAGATTGTGCCCTGCGTTTGTCCCAAAATTAATGATGCGAGCTTACCCACTTGCACTTCCAAGTTCTTTATTGCTGCATCCTGAGTTGTCATCCTGGATTCAGTTGATGCTATGAACTTGGCTATTAGCTCTTCCATACTCGGTTTATTCGATCCTCCCGGTTGTAGCTGTGGATTTAACACCTTCTCTTTGTTGGACCACCTAAAATTGTTATGATTCCTCCACCCCGGGTTGTGTGAGTTTGAGTACGGATTGTTGGGTGGCCTGTTACCTACAAAATTCACCACTTCATTAGTTTGCAAGAATGGGTTACCTGCCTGGCACTCGATGCTTGGATGACCGCCTCCACACAAGTCAGGAAAACAGCTTGAACTTGCATTGCTGATGCTCCAATGCTATCTATCTTTCTGTTCATAGCCTCAAGCTGTGCCGAAATAGTAGTGATGTCATCCACTTGATGAACTCCTATTGGCTTCTGTGGCGTGTTCCTCTCTGACTGCCACTGGTAGCTGTTACATGCCATTTCTTCCAATAAGCTATATGCCTCTTCCGGTGTCTTCCTCATTATTGATCCCCCAGATGCTGCATCTATCATCGAACGGTTAGAAGAAAATAAACCATTATAGAAAGTTTGTACCTGCAGCCATATGGGTAGACCATGGTGTGGGCATCTCCTCAACAATTCCTTAAAACGATCCCACGCTTCATATAATGTCTCAGGGTCAAACTGTCCAAAAGTTGTGATATCGTTCCGCATCTTCGACGTCTTGGAAGGGGGAAAGTACTTTGATAAAAACGCTTTCGTCATCCCCTCCCATGTTGTTATAGAACCTGCAGGTAGTGAATTCAACCATGACTTAGCTTTGTCTCGTAATGAAAAGGGGAAAAGTCTTAACCTGATGGCGTCGTCGGAGACGCCATTATGTTTGAATGTGTCACAAATCTCCAAAAAGTTGGAGATGTGATTATTCGGGTCGTCCGTGGCCGCTCCCTCAAACATAACCGAGTGATGTATCATTTGTATAATCGCCGGCTTGATCTCAAAGTTGTTCGCTTGAATCGTCGGCCTCGTAATACTGGACAAAGATCCATGAAATGCCGGTTGCGCAAAGTCCATCATTGACCTTGGGTTCTGTGCTTCATTATTATCTGCCATTGCTTGAACTTCTCGTAATCGCCTAAGTAGAGTTCTTTCTATTTCCGGATCGAAAGGCTCGAGAATGGGCTCCTCTATTCTGAGCATGCACTACAGAAACGATTCCTGTACAAAACAGACAAAAGGAGACAACAAAATACACAAATCAAAAATAAAATAAAAAATCAACTAACAAAAACAAAGAAATAAAACAAATCGAAATAATAAAGAATTGGCTAAATTACAATTAACTAATCTCGTATGATATTATACAGATTAGTCCCCGGCAACGGCGCCAAAAACTTGACCGCTTAATTTTTAAACAAAAGATATTTAAAGAATAGTGTGAAGCGAATCTACCGCAAGTGCACGGTTGTCAAGTTTTAGTAAAGTGAAATTTAAGTAGGGGTTGTCAAATCCACATGGACTAATGTATAAGTACCAAATAAGATCAATAAAATTATTCGTTACACTCTCTCGAGCTGTAAAGAAACTAACATTAAATTAGAATAAGTCACTCTCGTGCACCTATTTACTAATTCAATATTGCATAAATCATCAAAACCTTGTTACTCTAAATCTCTCGATTCAAAGTTCTCACGTATGCGATATCATCTCTCGATCTCAATCGTAACATACATCATAAATTAATAGAGCATGTTACAACGTTATCTCTCGATCTCGGTTATAACTCTCAGGTTCAATCAAAGTTAGCTAGGCTTTGATCTACACAAGCAATTAATTTATGAACAATAGTAATCAATGCACTCAAACACAATTGAATCAATAATCAAACACAACGAAACTAAAACTCGATAAAATAAACTAAAAATATTTCAAATCAAATACAAAAGAGTTTAATCGTCTCTCGACCTCAAAAACATCAATTGGAAATCAAAATGAAATAGATTAGAGTCTAGAAATATGATAAACGGTGGAATAAATCCGTGCGTAGCACCGAAATCTCTTCTCTTGCTCCTTCCTTGCACTTCGGAATGGATTGGCTCGACTTTGGACGAAGAACGAGATTGAATCTCCTTCGGCGGTGCTAGGCGGTGGCTAGGGTTCCTTATTTTCCAGAGAATTGGCCTCTGTTCTGATGTATCCTCTTGTATGGAAATGATTCCCTCTTTTATCCCCCGAAAATCCATTAAAAATGGAAGATAAGATTTTCCCAGATTTGCGTATCGATCGATCGAGAATTGCGTCCGATCGATCGGTGCACTGTTCATGTCAGCCTTTGAAACTCACTGCCTCGCTCGAGCGATCGAGATTTCCTTCCGATCGATCGAGCCTTTGATAAAATTGGTTCTGAAGTTTCTGCCTTGGTCGATCGATCGAGAAATAATCTCGATCGATCGAGACTTCCAATTATTTTCTTCTCAGCACACTGCCTGGCTCGATCGATCGAGACTCCAAAAATCCAACTTCCTCAATTTCAACTCTTTCTCGCCTCGATTTCGCCATTTTGCTTCAGTTTAGCTCATTTCTTCCATTTCCAACTAATTTTCCTGAAATAGACAAATAAACACCAAAAAGCATAATATCATCCAGGAGAAAGTATGAAAAATGGGAAGAAATTACAGCTAAAAACACTTAAGATCTAAGCTTATCATGCTTCAGCCGCTGTCCATTGACTGTGAAGGTGCCTTTTGTTGGATCATTGATCTCGATCGCTCCGGATGGAAATACTCTTGTGATAGTGAATGGTCCTTGCGATCGAGACTTCAACTTACCTGGAAAGAGTCTCAATCTGAAGTTAAAAAGTAAAACCAAATCTTTTTCTTTGAAATCACGCTGGCTGATCTTAGCATCATGCCACTTTTTTGTTTTGTCTTTATAGATCTTGGCATTCTCATAAGCTTGGTTTCTAAACTCATCCATTTCATTTAAGTGTAGAAGACGTTTATCACCTGCAGCAGTTAAATCAAAATTCAGATTCTTTATTGCCCAAAATGCCTTGTGTTCTAGTTCGACAGGAAGATGACATGCTTTTCCAAAAACTAACCTATATGGTGTAGTACCAATAGGTATTTTAAATGCAGTCATATATGCCCATAAAGCATATCTAACCTCAATGACCAATCTTTTCTAGACGTATTGACCGATTTTCCAAAATCCGTTTCACTTCTCTATTAGAAACATCTACTTGTCCGCAAGTTGTGGGTGATAAGGTGTTGCAACCTTGTGGGTGACACCATATTTGCTCAAAAGTTTTTCAAAGAGTTTATTGCAAAAGTGTGACCCACCGTCACTAATGATTGCTCGAGGAGTGCCAAATCGAGTAAAAATGTTCTTTTTCAAAAATTTTACCACCACTCTAGCATCATTAGTGCGTGAAGCTTCAGCCTCAACCCACTTTGAAACGTAGTCCACAGCGACAAGTATGTAATATTTAGAACATGAAATTGGAAATGGTCCCATAAATTCTATGCCCCAAACATCAAATAAATCACATTCGAGCATATTGTTTAAAGGCATTTCATGTCTTCTAGAAATGTTACCCGTCCTTTGATTAAATCATATATAATTTGATAACAAGGTGATTAATTGTAATTAATCCTTTATATCACAATCACTAAACCTAAGAGCTCTCGGCCGCCTCTCAAGTTGAACGTCACTCTCACCGCCGCCGCCGCCGCCGCCGTGAGTTGTGAGTTTTGATTGGCCGCCGTTTATCGATTTTGAACCGTGAGTTCTGTTTTGGTTCAAGAATAAGTCTAGCAACTTGTTCTTGAACGTCCCTTGTTCGATTTGATCGTGTGGATACCGTAGAGGCAAGATCTTGGAGGTGTTGCTCGTGACTCGTGACTTGGCATCGTTTCTACATCAAACACGCTACAAGGGTGAGACTATTTATTATCTCTATTCCGATATGAACCCTTTGTATAGATCCATGGTTTTAGTAATCCATATTTTATTATTCCACTGCGTTGTATGCTCGTTGGATTACTTACAATGGTATCAGAGCCGTGTACAAAGCTCATATCGGAATTATGTGGTTAATTGTTTAATCATATTTAGAATTATATTGCATGCTTTAAAACTGTTTAATTCATATATGATATGGAATAAATTGAGTTTGTGAAATCATCGTAAAATTATATATGATATAATTGACTATTTATGTATACGATACACAAAAGCGAAAATCGAACCTTGAAGCTCATGATGATTCGGCCACCACCATCACGGATTGACCCACGGCTGCCACATGAGGGCTAGGGTTTTTCGAACCCTTGGCTCGAGATGGTCTAGCCGTTGTGGCTCATGGTTGTGCATGGAGATGTCGAAACATGGCTAGGGCTTAGAACTTTTGGCTCGATTAGATGGTTGGCGGCTTCCTCCACGTGAGAGCTAGGGTTTTTCGAACCCCTTGGCTCGAGATGGTCGAGCCGCCACCGTCATGAATCGTGCATAAGCTGAGCCACCGCCGTTGGACTAGAATTTCGAACCCTAGGGTTCACGTGGCTCACGGCCGCCGCATGTGAAGGGGCTAGGGTTTCGAACCCTTAGCCACTTTCGGTCCATGAAGGCGCCGATATGACTAGGGTTTCGAACCCTAGTCACACTCGTGGTTGGGCCATGGTTTTGAGCTAAGGTTACGTGACATGTGATGTCCCGTGCGTACGATAATTTCATAAAATTTATTTTACAGTTTTATTGGGATTAAATTTTAAAATGTTTAGAATTTAATTCATTATTGTTATAGCATGTTTAATGTGTTTGTTTGAGCATGGTGCATGGTTATAGCCCTATGCCCTATTAGATAGGATTTTGTGAATGTTTGTAATTTAATACTGCCTGCGAGTCGTGCTTTCTCTATTTTTCTATATGTTATCCCTCCCCTATGTTCCCCTCGAATGTGAATCGAGGAATTCTCTATATCTTGTAAATGTTATATAGTATAGTTTATTTCTTTGATGGAGATCAACGAAGACGGACAATGGTGTCGGGATGAGAAGACCATTCACAAAAGGGAGCCAAAGAGGTGCTTGGAGAAGTTACCCTTAGGTTGACTTTTTAGATTTTCTCATTGGCTTGAGAAATCTTTAGTTGGGGCTATAACCATGTCACGTTTACTTTATGTTGATGTATGAGATGCATGTTTACTGTTTTATTTAATATTGATGCTTATATATATATATGTAGATATTTATATATTCATATATGTACGGGACATATTTTCAATATTAATAAAATCATGAGATCAATAAATCCCTCTATAATATTAAGTTTAAGATGCCTTCCAATTAAAAATACTCGTCAAGACTTCGATTGAACATGTGTGGGTTTGCCAAAGCAAAGCACCGTGACAATCTTAGTAAGGCGCGAAAGGATAATAGTGATATCCGTGTTATTTTAAATTGGGTTCGACTTAACTAGCGTTATCTCAATAGGAACCTAGAGGCATGGGGTTGGATAATAATTCATTAGATGAATTTGAACAAAATGTTGTTCGTCCAACCATCCAAGAATTACATGTGATGTAATTGACAAAGTGTTGTCTACCTAAATAACCGAGTCTTGGGCGATTAGCCAAAGCTAACTCAAGATTAAGTGAAATATGGATCTTGACCCACTAATAGTTTCGAGGGTTGATAATTTTAGACAAAATAGTAGGAGTGTCATTTAATATAAGACCATATTAAATGATTAAAATCATAAACTTATTTTGCATATTTATATTGTAGATATCCATGGCAACTAACAACGTCACAAGCACACTATCATTGTGATCGGTCCTTGAGAAGGACAAACTTAATGGGACTAATTTCCTAGACTGGTATAGGAATTTGAGGATTGTCCTCAAGCAAGAAAAGAAGCAATATGTCCTAGAGGAACCCTTACCTGCTGAGGAACCTCCCTTGACGGCTGCTAAAGCCGATACAGATGCTTACAAGAAGCATCAAAATGACGCACTTGATGTTGGGTGCCTTATGCTTACCACCATGAACTCTGAGCTTTAGAAGCAACATGAGGAAATGGAGGCGTTCGATATGATCGAGCATCTAAAGCAACTGCCAACAACAAGCAAGACAATAGAGGTATGACGTCTCTAAAGCGTTATTCCAGTGTACAATGGTAGAAGGAAGTCTAGTTGGAACTCATGTACTCAAGATGATTGGGTATATTCAGAATCTGGAGAAGCTGGGTTTTCCTTTGGACCAGGAGTTGGCCACTGACGTGATCTTGCAATCGTTTCCTGAAAGCTTCAGTCAATTTGTCTTGAATTACAATATGATTGAAATTGAAAAGACTCTACCACAGTTACTTGGCATGCTTAGAACTTTTGAAGCAAATAGCAAGAAGTCTAAGCCTACAAATGTTCTTATTGTGAGTAAGAGCAAAGGAAAGACTAAAGCTAAGAGCTACAAGAAGAACAAGAAGGTCCTTGTTAAGTCTATGCCACACGCTTCTGCACTAAAGCCAATTGGAGGAGTGACAAAGGAAGGAAACTGTTTCCATTGCGGTGAGACCGGTCATTGGAAAAGGAACTGCAAAGTATATCTGGAAGATCTTAAGAAGACAAAGGGAAGTGTGACTTCCAATTCAGGTATTTTTGTTATAGAAGTCAATTTATCTACTTCTTCATCTTGGGTATTAGATACTGGATGTTGATCTCACATTTGTGTAAATGTGCAGGATCTCAAAAGGAGTAGGACGTTGGCGAAAGGCGAAGTTGATCTCCGAGTTGGAAATGGAGCAAGAGTTGCTGCATTAGCTGTAGGAGATTACCATTTATCTTTGCCTTCTGGTTTATCATTGATTTTGAAAGACTGTTATTTTGTGTCGTCTATTACCAAACACATTATTTCTATTTCTTGTTTGGACAAGTGTGGATTTTCATTTATGATAAAGGACAACTGTTGTTCTATTTATTCAAATGATATGTTTTATGCAAGTGCACAAATGATTAATGGTGTTTATATATTAAATCTAGATATGCCTGTCTATAACATTAATACTAAAAGTATTAAAAATAATGATTCTAATCCAATTTATCTCTGGCATTGTCGCTTGGGCCATGTAAACGAGAACCGCATATCGAAACTTCATAAGGATGGAGCATTAGATTCATTTGATTTTGAATCTTATGAAACATGCAAGTCTTGTTTAATGGGCAAGATGACTAAAGCCCCATTCAAGGGACATGTTGAAAGGGTAAATGTTTTATTGGGACTAATACATAGTGATGTATGTGGACCAATAAGCACACATGCTAGAGGTGGTTTTCAATACTTCGTTACATTTACTGATGACTTCAGTAGATATGGGTATGTGTACCTAATGAAACATAAGCATGAAACCTTTGAAAAGTTCAAAGATTTCAGGAATGAAGTACAAAACTAACTTGGCAAAAGTATCAAAATCCTTCGATCAGATTGATGAGGTTAATACTTAAGCCAAGAGTTTCATGACTATCTAAAGGAGTGTGGGATAGTCCCACAACTCACTCCTACGTATACTCCACAATGGAATGGTGTATCCGAGAGGAGGAATCGAACTTTGTTGGACATGGTTCGATCAATGATGAGTCATGCAGATATTCCGATATCCATTTGGGGACATGCTTTAGAAACAACAATATTCATATTGAACTGTGTTCCATCTAAATCAGTAGAAAAGACACCATATGAGATATGGACTGGGAAACGTCCTAGTAAGTCTTTTATGAAGATTTGGGTTGTGAGGCTTTCGTGAGACGTCACGCCTCTAACAAACTTGGACCCAAATCTGATAAGTATTTATTTGTGGGGTATCCTAAGGAAACGAAATGATACTATTTCTATTATCCCACCGAGAACAAAGTGGTTGTTGCTCGGACTGGTGTCTTTCTTGAAAGAGAATTTATTTCTAGAAAAACCAGTGGGAGACAAATAGAACTTAGTGAAGTTCAACCACAAGAAAACATTGAACATGATATTGAGATGGAAACAGAGCAGACACCACAAGCTGTTGTGGATAAAGTGCCTGCTCAAGAGACACAAGCCCATCGTAGGTCTGTAAGAGAACACCGGAAGCCACAGAGATATGGATTTCTTGTGACTCAACAAGGTGACTTACTACATATTGATGAGGATGAGCCGTCATCTTATCAACAATCTATAATGGGCACTGATTCTGAGAAATGGCAAGAGGCCATGAAATCTGAGATGGAATCCATGTATGCAAACCAAGTATGGACTTTGGTTGACCCGCCTGAAGGGGTGAGACCCATAGGGTGCAAATGGATTTTCAAGAAGAAGACCGACATGGATGGTAATGTACAAACCATTAAAGGTCGACTGGTTGCAAAAGGGTTCAAACAAATTCATGGTATTGACTATGATGAAACTTTTTCACCAGTTGCCATGGTTAAATCCATAAGGATCTTACTTGCAATAGCTGCATTTCTTGATTATGAAATCTGGCAGATGGATGTCAAAACAGCTTTCCTTAATGGAAATCTGCTTGAGGATGTGTAGATGACACAACCCGAGGGTTTTATCGATCCAAAGGATGCTGGAAAGATATGCAAGCTACAACGATCCATTTATGGATTGAAGCAAGCTTCTCGGAGTTGGAATCTTCGTTTTGATGATGCAATCAAAGAGTTTGGTTTCATCAAAAACGTAGATGAACCTTGTGTCTACAAGAAGGTCAGTGGGAGCATAATTATCTTCCTAATATTGTATGTAGATGACATACTTCTAATTGGGAATGATATCCCTGCCTTACAATCTGTAAAGATTTGGCAAGGGAATTGTTTTACTATGAAAGACTTGGGTGAAGCCACCTATGTATTAGGAATCAAAATCTATAGAGATAGATCAAGAAGATTACTTGGCCTAAGTCAAAGTACATACATAGACAAAGTCCTAAAACGGTTTAGCATGCAAGAATCAAAGAAAGGATTCGTGCCTATGACGCATGTGATACATCTCTCGAAGGATCAGTGCCCTTCAACACCAGATGAGACACAACGCATGAGTAAGATTCTGTTGGGATATGCCCTAAGACATGTCATTAGATGATTGTTTATGACATACGATGTATTATGATTTTATAAATGGCAAATCATTATTATATATTATTCGAATATCTTTGCAATATGAATTGATATATAAGTTAATGTCCTTAGAATAATATTGTATTATTCTTAAAGATTGTCCCTAGTCAAGTATTATCATAAATAAGGATACTGATAATACATTTAGACTAGTATGTTTTGATTGATGAATTGTTCATGGATATGAGATATCAAATCAACACATGGGTACATGTTAGAGAACAATGTACTGGACAGACCCACCATGAGAATGCTACATGGATAGTTATATGAATGTCATAAGCAATTCTCATAGTGATAATAATGTATGTAATCCTTACGAAAGGAATTATGTATCTTGATATTGTCAAACATTACCTGTAACAGGGTAAACTATAAAGGCAACTATTGGATACACTACGAATTATGTAAGAGGGATGTTGATTGATCAAGATAGGATTTGTCCCTCCTATATAACAGGAGAAGTGTTTGGGCCCTTGATCAAGTAAGACTAAAATGCATGGACGTGCTCGAATGAGTCGATATGTGATATCGAGCTTATTCGTTTATTCTAGTTCTACTTGGGGATCAAGAAATAGAGATTGATATACGAGTATCACTATTCCATGACTCGTGTTCAATCTAAACACATGGACAAAGGGATTCAGTTACATGGTTAATATTATCATAAGTTCTAAGGTTATGTCGAGTCAAAGACATTCTTGTAATTTGGGTAGTCTTGATGTGTTGCTAGATACCGCTCATTGCTTGTGACGTAAAATGAGATTTTATGTCACTGCCAACATTACAAGATCCTATCGGGTCGCACAAAAGATTAAATCGATAAAGGGAATTAAATTCATGGGATGAATTAAATAATTAAGAAGAGTCTTAATTAAATGATTATAAGGATTTAATTAAATCATGGGTTTGGGCCCATGAGACTTTAAGAAAGTCTTGAACCTTAATTAAATCTTCTAATGTAAATACAAGGTTATGATTAATTGTTAATCACACAATTCATAAATTAACCTAGCCACCATACCAAGAGCTCTCGGCCGCCGCCTCCTTCCTCCTCCATCTTCACGGCCGACGTGAATAGTGGAGATCGGAAAGGCCGCCGTTTAATCGGTTTTGAACCGTGAGTTTGGTCTTGGTTCAAGAATAAGTCTAGCAACTTGTTCATGAACGTCCCTTGTTCGATTTGTTCGTGTGGATACCGTAGAGACAAAGGTGCAAACTTTTGTTTGTGACTCGTGGTGCTACAACGAGGATTCTGCTTCAAACACGCTACGAAGGTGAGACTCTTATTATCTATAATCTGATATGACCACTTTGTATAGATCCCGGTTCTAGTAATCTAAATTTTAATTCCGCTGCGTTGTATGCTTGTTGGATTACTTACAGTGGTATCAGAGCCGTGTACAAAGCTCATATCTGATTTATGTGGTTAATTGTTTAATCATATTTAGATTTGTATTGCATGATAAAACTGTATATAATCATATATGATATGAGTAAATCGAGTTTGTGTAATTATCGTAAAATTATATTTGATGTAATTGAAGTTTATTGTATACGATACATGAAGGCGCAAAATCGAGCCCATAGCATGAGATGATTCGGCCACCACCATCACAAATGACACACGGCTGCCACATGAGGGCTAGGGTTTTCGAACCTTTGGCTCGAGATGGTTTAGCCGTTGTGGATAATAATTGTGCATGGAAGTGCCGAAACAATGCTAAGGTTTTAGAATTTTTGGCTCGATTAGATGGTTGGCGGCTTCCTCCACATGAGAGCTAGGGTTTTTCGAACCCCTTGGCTAGAGATGGTCGAGCCGCCACCATCATAATTCGTGCATGGTTGGACCGTGGCTCGTGGCGAAGAATTTCGAACCATGTGGCTCGATGAACATGAAAAGACGCATGGACGGCTAGGGTTTGGAACCCTAGCGGCGCCGCATGGACGCACATGGCTCGGACCGTGGCTTGGGCTAGGGTTTCGAACCCTAGGCCCATGCATGGTCCAGCCGTGTGGTTAGATGGGTCGGACCCATTTGGTTCATGGTTTGAGTCGCATTTAGTTTCGTGGCATGTGATGTCCCGAGTACGATAATTTCACAAAATTTATTTTACAGTTTTATTGGGATTAAATTTTAAAATGTTTAGAATTTAATTCGTTAATTGTTATTGCATGTTATATGTGTTGTTTGAGCATGGTGCATGGTTATAGCCCTTTTACCTATTTGCTAGGGTTTGTGAATGTTTGTATTTAATACGACCTGCGAGTCGTGCCTTCTCTATTTTTCTGAATGTATTCCCTCCCCTATGCTCCCCCTCGAATGTAACTCGAGGAATTCTCTAAATCATGTAATTGTTATATAGTTTAGTTAGAATTTTTTTGATGGAGATCAATGAAGATGGACAAAGGTGCCGGGATGAGGAGGCCATTCACAAAAGGGAGCCAAAGCGGTGCTTGGAGAAGTTACATTAGGTTGACCATTAGTATTTTCTCATTGGCTTGAGAAAATCATTAGATGGGGCTATAACCATGTCACGTTTACTTTATGTTGATGTATGAGATGCATGTTTACTGTTTTATTTAATATTGATGCTTATATATATATATATATATATAATATATGTAGATATGTATATATTCATATATGTACCGGACATATTTTCAATATTAATAAAATCATGAGACCAATAAATCCCTCTTATAATATTAAGTTTAAGATGCCTTCCAATTAAAAATACTCGACAAGACTTCGATTGAACATGTGTGGGTTTGCCAAAGCAAAGCACCATGACAATCTTAGTAAGACGCAAAAGGATAAAAGTGATATCCGTATTATTTTAAAATTGGGTTCGACTTAACTAGCGTTATCTCAATAGGATTGGGAACCTAGAGGCATGGGGTTGGAAAATAATTCATTAGATGAATTTGAACAAAGTGTTGTTCGTCCAACCATCCAAGAATTACATGTGATGTAATTGACAAAGTGTTGTCTACCTAAATAACCGAGTCTTGGGCGATTAGCCAAAGCTAACTCAAGATTAAGTGAAATATGGATCTTGGCCCACTAATAGTTTCGAGGGTTGATAATTTTAAACAAAATAGTGGGAGTGTCATTTAATATAAGACCATATTAAATGATTAAAATCATAAACTTATTTTGCATATTTATATTGTAGATATCCATGGCAACTAACAACGTCACAAGCACACTATCATTGCGATCGGTCTTTGATAAGGACAAACTTAATGGGACTAATTTCCTAGACTGGTATAGGAATTTGAGGATTGTCCTCAAGCAAGAAAGAAGCAATATGTCCTAGAGGAACCCTTACCTGCTGAGGAACCTCCCTTGACGGCTGCTAAAGCCGATACAGATGCTTACAAGAAGCATCAAAATGACGCACTTGATGTTGGGTGCCTTATGCTTGCCACCATGAACTCTGAGCTTCAGAAGCAACATGAGGAAATGGAGGCGTTCGATATGATCGAGCATCTAAAGCAACTGTACCAACAACAAGCAAGACAAGAGAGGTATGACGTCTCTAAAGCGTTATTCCAGTGTAGAATGGTAGAAGGAAGTCTAGTTGGAACTCATGTACTCAAGATGATTGGGTATATTGAGAATCTGGAGAAGCTGGTTTTCCTTTGGACCAAGAGTTGGCCACTGACGTGATCTTGCAATCGTTGCCTGAAAGCTTCAGTCAATTTGTCTTGAATTACAATATGATTGAAATTGAAAAGACTCTACCACAGTTACTTGGCATGCTTAGAACTTTTGAAGCAAATATCAAGAAGTCTAAGCTTACAAATGTTGTTATTGTGAATAAGAGCAAAGGAAAGATTAAAGCTAAGAGCTACAAGAAGAACAAGAAGGTCCTTGTTAAGTCTAAGCCACATGCTTCTGCACTAAAGCCAAAGGGAGGAGTGGCAAAGGAAGGAAACTGTTTCCATTGTGGTGAGACCGGTCATTGGAAAAGGAACTGCAAAGTATATCTGGAAGATCTTAAGAAGACAAAGGGAAGTGTGACTTCCAATTCAGATATTTTTGTTATAGAAGTCAATTTATCTACTTCTTCATCTTGGGTATTAGATACTGGATGTGGATCTCACATTTGTGTAAATGTGCAGGATCTCAAAAGGAGTAGGACGTTGGCGAAAGGCGAAGTTGATCTCCGAGTTGGAAATGGAGCAAGAGTTGCTGCATTAGCTGTAGGAGATTACGATTTATCTTTGCCTTCTGGTTTATCATTGATTTTGAAAGACTGATATTTTGTGCCGTCTATTACCAAAAACATTATTTCTATTTCTTGTTTGGACAAGTGCGGATTTTCATTTATGATAAAGGACAATTGTTGTTCTATTTATTCAAATGATATGTTTTACGCAAGTGCACAAATGATTAATGGTCTTTATATATTAAATCTAGATATGCCTGTCTATAACATTAATACTAAAAGTATTAAGAATAATGATTTTAATCCAACTTATCTCTGGCAATGTCGCTTGGGCCATATAAACGAGAACCGCATATCAAAACTTCATAAGCATGGAGCATTAGATTCATTTGATTTTGAATCATATGAAACATGCGAGTCTTGTTTAATGGGCAAGATGACTAAAGCCCATTCAAGGGACATGTTGAAAGGGCAAATGTTTTATTGGGACTAATACATAGTGATGTATGTGGACCAATAAGCACACATGCTAGAGGTGGTTTTCAATACTTCGTTACATTTACTGATGACTTCAGTAGATATGGGTATGTGTACCTAATGAAACATAAGCACGAAACCTTTGAAAAGTTCAAAGATTTCAAGAATGAAGTACAAAACCAACTTGGCAAAAGTATCAAAATCCTTCGATCAGATCGAGGAGGTGAATACTTAAGCCAATAGTTTCATGACTATCTAAAGGAGTGTGGGATATTCCCACAACTCACTCCTCTGTATACTCCACAATGGAATGGTGTATCCGAGAGGAGAAATCGAACCTTGTTGGACATGGTTAGATCAATGATGAGTCATGCAGATCTTCCGATATCCTTTTGGGGACATGCTTTAGAAACATCAATATTTATACTGAACCGTGTTCCATCTAAATCAGTAGAAATGACATCATATGAGATATGGACTGGGAAGCGTCCTAGTATGTTTTTTATAAAGATTTGGGGTTGTGAGGCTTTCGTGAGACGTCACGTCTCTAACAAACTTGGAACCCAAATCTGATAAGTGTTTATTTGTGGGGTATCCTAAGGAAACGAAAGGATACTATTTCTATTACCCACCGAGAACAAAGTGGTTGTTGCTCGGACTGGTGTCTTTCTTGAAAGAGAATTTATTTCTAGAAAACCAGTGGGAGACAAATAGAACTTAGTGAAGTTCAACCACAAGAAAACATTGAACATGATATTGAGATGGAAACAGAGCAGACACCACATGCTGTTGTGGATAAAGTGCCTGCTCAAGAGACACAAGCCCATCGTAGGTCTGTAAGAGAACACCGGGAGCCACATAGATATGGATTTCTTGTGACTCAACAAGGTGACTTACTACTTATTGATGAGGATGATCCGTCATCTTATCAACAAGCTATAATGGGCACTGATTCTGAGAAATGGCAAGAGGCCATGAAATCTGAGATGGAATCCATGTATGCAAACCAAGTATGGACTTTGGTTGACCCGCCTGAAGGGGTGAGACCCATAGGGTGCAAACGGATTTTCAAGAAGAAGACCGACATGGATGGTAATGTACAAACCTATAAAGGTCTACTGGTTGCTAAAGGTTTCAAACAAATTCATGGTATTGACTATGATGAAACTTTTTCACCAGTTGTCATGGTTAAATCCATTAGGATCTTACTTGCAATAGCTGCATTTCATGATTATGAAATCTGGCAGATGGATGTCAAAACAGCTTTCCTTAATGGAAATCTGCTTGAGGATGTGTACATGACACAGCCCGAGGGTTTTGTCGATCCAAATAATGCTGGATAGATATGCAAGCTACAACGATCCATTTATGGATTGAAGCAAGCTTCTCGGAGTTGGAATCTTCGTTTTGATGATGCAGTCAAAGAGTTTGGTTTCATCAAAAACGTAGATGAACCTTGTGTCTACAAGAAGGTCAGTGGGAGCATAATTATCTTCCTAATATTGTATATAGATGACATACTTCTAATTGGGAATGATATCCCTGCCTTATAATCTGTAAAGATTTGGCTAGGGAATTGCTTTTCTATGAAAGACTTGGGTGAAGCCACCTATGTATTGGGAATCAAGATCTATAGAGATAGATCGAGAAGATTACTTGGCCTAAGTCAAAGTACGTACATAGACAAAGTGCTAAAACGGTTTAGCATGCAAGAATCTAAGAAAGATTCGTGCCTATGACACATGGAATACATCTCTCGAAGGATCAGTGTCCTTCAACACCAGATGAGAGACAACGCATGAGTAAGATTCCATATGCGTCAGCTATTGGATCTATCATGTATGCCATGATATGTACTCGTCCCGATGTCTCGTATGCTTTGAGCATGACGAGCAGATATCAAGTTGATCCAGGTGAAAGTCACTGGATTGCAGTCAAGAACATCCTGAAGTACTTGAGAAGAACTAAGGATACATTCTTGATTTATGGAGGTGAGGAAGAGCTCAATGTAATTGGTTACACTGATGCAAGTTTCCAAACCGACAAAGATTATTTTCGATCGCAATCAGGATATGTGTATTGCCTAAATGGAGGTGCTGTGAGCTGGAAGCGTTCAAAGCAAGAGACAGTAGCCGATTCTACAACGGAAGCTGAGTACATTGCTGCCTCAAATGCAGCAAAGGAAGCTGTTTGGATCAGGAAGTTCATTTCTGAACTTGGAGTGGTGCCTAGCATTAAGGATCCGATAGAACTCTATTGTGACAACAATGGAGCGATCGCATTGGCTAAGGAACCTAGATCTCACCAAAGATCCAAGCACATATGTAAGGACCCCAAGCCCTTAATCCTTGATTAGTGTATTAACCACTATGTGTGGCACATGCTTTCAATAAAAGTCAATCGGGAAGCTCATATGATACTTTATCATTGCATGGCAAGTACAAAAAAATTCCTTTAACACTCAATGTTATAAGGTCATCAGCCTAACAACGAAATAGACTCACAAAGTTCGCCCAATACCATCCCTTTTTGCCACTTTTCACATTGTGGACTCTTATAAAAATTTGGGCAGAGTCTCCCCATAAATAGAGCTATCCCGAAATAAAAGCACAACACATAACATAATTCCCGGCCAGGGAAAACATAATACTCATCAGAAAGCAGTAATACCAAGTAAATTCCCAGCCAGGGAAGACGCCACACATATGACGACATAAATGGGTCTCAACACCCACATAATACACTAACGACTCTCATATCATTAGCAATTCTACCACAATTGCATGCAACATATAATGAAAGAGAGAAAGGCTCATGCCTTTATATACAACCCATATACAAGAATATTCGTGCTCACATGCGAGCATCATAAATGTGTATATAAATCTCGGGTGTATATAAGTACTCTATACGATACCGTGCTCCATCAAGCCCTGGTACCATGATCCTGTGAGTACATCCAATAAACAGCTCGAGCCCAGCTCCACAGCCATCGATGCACCTGTTCACCTGCCCCAACAGAGACAGCCCCCAACGGGGTGAGCATACCAATACACAAAATCTCATAATCACAATAATGAAATTCATAATTTACAACACAAGTAAATACTAATGAATTTAAATGATACTCCCTGGATGGCAACATCCTCATCCGGGATTCCGTGTACTGTCCCTGTTCTCACAATCATCAAACTCATCAAATCTCATAAATCAGTAAATCAACACATTGATTTAACTCATTGCATGCCTAGTTCTCGAATATCAACAGATAGTGGTTGCAACTCATTAAACATGCAAATATAGATATCTCAATATCTAATACTGATTTCACAACCTCGCTATCAATCACAGATAGCTCAAATGCCTAGCATTTATTTTACCAATTCTTCATTATATCCAGACATCTCAAATGTCTTATAATGAATACATGATCCCACGATCATTCTCAGGCATCTCAAATGCCCTACAATGGTCATATAAACCCAGTACCCCATATATCATGTAAGAGTCATCCTACTCTAGTGTCACGCACGCTACAAGCGGCGATATCAAGATTTGGGTCATTCCTTGGCTATATCAACATATATATATATAATCCTCATGCGCGATTATTCAATGAAATCAAATTTCATTATGCATTCACAAATGCCCTAATATATAGAAATGCTCGTACGTCGCACGTACCTTAAATCTCCGAAGTCCGAGCCAAACCTTGCTCGAGTTCCATGCCCCGAGGAATGATGTGCTAACACGATAAATAATTCACAATTATTTACGAACATGCAACCCATGCTCAAGCACACCCATATCCCTCAAAAAAATATTGTCAACACACGACAATTAACCTCTCAAAAGACTCGGGGCAAGGCACATGCAGGGAGGGAAATAAATGAGACAATATCGAAATTTGTTCAAGAATACCCTACAAAAATCGAACCCGAATCTCACAATTTCGAACCCAAATAAATACCATAATTCATCTAAAATGAGAATTAAGCTATCCAAGCAAGAATCAACACCCCTTGACAAAAACCCCCAATTTTCGAACTCAACACCCATAAATTCGAACCCAAACAGCCCTTAAATTCGAACCCTTAAAATCCTTCAAATTCGAACACAATAAAGGCATGGAAATACACGAAAAAGACGAACAAGGGGTAAGGGAGGTTACCCAAAGAAAATCGGAAGCAAAATCGTTCGAAATCGATGAACCCTAACATTTGGGGATCGACGCATTCCAGCCAAATTCGAACGAGAAACGCGACGAAACCTTCAATTGACGGAGGGGAAAGGAGCGCCTCGCCGAGACGACGCCGGTGACAGGTCGCACGCGCCGAACGGCGGCCGGACGGCGGCGGGCGCACGGCCTGAAGCCGCGGGGCAGGGGAGGCGACGGGAAATCGCAGCGGGAAGAGGGAGAAGAGATTTGGGGCTGAAATGATTTTTATTTTAAAATCTCGGGCTCAAATGGTATTTATAGCAAAAATACCCCGAAAAAATAATAGCCCCACAAATACATCATGATTCCTTAAAAATCATCTGTTTTCAAAAACTCTCTCTCTAACTCCAAAATCCCCTACCGGTGCTCACCCAGCACCCGAGATCCCGAGACACACTAAAAACCCAACTCTTAGGTTTTTCACCCAAATGAGAATACAATCTCAACCTCTGGATCCAACGATCCCAACTACCCAAATAAACGAGCCCAGAAGGCCCAATACCTCAATTAAACTCCAAATCGCCACGTAAAACCACTTTAGGGATTATTAACACTACGGGATTAACACCTATAATCCCTGGTCATCACAATATCCCCCACTAAAAGAATTTCGTCCTCGAAATTAGCACTGGTGTATCACATAACACCCAGGCTACACAACAACATGAAGCCAGAACCTCGATTCTTGACCATATCAGAATCGTATAACTAAACGCAAGGGTACCTACCTCGCACCAACTCTGAAACAAGGCGACTTACCAATACCAACATATCACCCAAGAGGTAAAACGTACCTCGATGCGGGTCATTCCAAAAGTCAGTCCCTCATGACTGCAAAACAACCGATACTTACGATTGCAGATCGGACAGTCACCTTAGTTCTAACACAACTAGTAAGAACGCATCCTGAATGACACCTCAACCGTAAGAACGTTGACCTCGTCAAACTTTGGAGTGGAATAGACTTCCAAATCCATCATAACGTCAAAGAGCGTCAGAACAACTCAACGCTAATAATCCAAAAGCAGTTAGTTAACTGAAACTGTAAGGATTCGAATCGCTCCTGATTCTATCGTAGATATCATTCCATGACATCTCTATCAAGACTCACGATGTCTAACATACATCGTTACGAGGGAAACACTAGTATACCACGGTGTACACATACCAAACCTGGTTCCCCGCTATACAGACCACCTCCATCCAAGGAGCAGTTGCACCCTCTGCAACTCGGATCGGGCAACTCACGGCCACTGATCCACACAAAAGACGTCTCACAAGATGTCCACCTCCGGATATCCCAAGAACCACATCCTGGTCGTAATAAACAATCGAGACTCCATAGAGTTTCAAAATTCTGAAAGGGCATGCAATAAACCCATTGCATCCTCAACGCTTGTGTCGTTAGCGACACCCAACAAATCCGAAATTCCTACCATGGAGATTCCCAATCTCAAGGTGTTCCATATCTCTCATCAGAGATTTAACCATCCTAAAATAGCATAACTCTATGCTTGACAGAAAGGAAATCAATAACTGGCATCCGTATACTCACCGGTATACCTGCCTAAGTATTGGCATCGCATGCTTACTCAATGTACTTGGCTCGGGTATCTACAACATACCCCTAAGCCCTATACACAACTGTCAATCCGGAGTCATTCCCATCCAGTGGAGAATGAAAATCGACGATCAACAACACGGCGTGATTCTCAAAATCAACACCACATGCACCAACTTACCGAATCTTTCAAAGATTCCCCAAATAGGTATAGTACTACCCCCCCCCTTCCTCACAAGGGAAGTGCCATCGAACTCGAGATCCACTAGTCTCGAACCACTGTTCGGAAAAACTGGATACAATAACACCCATTGCATCCCAAATACACGAATTCCTTCAGATCGAGTCAACAACGACTTGATGACTCTCTTGTTGGTACTCCAACATCCTGAGCTGTCCCAGACAAGTCTCACCAAGATTAAACACAAACGTATACACGTTTCAGTGAGGCATGCACAACCTCAGTCTCAAATGACGTGGTGACTACTAGAGTCCACCACAATCCACATCGTATCACCTTACGATTTGCTAAACTTGGTTCCAACGAGTATTATAACAGCTCTAGCAAGCCCATCATGGTGCTACACACACGCGGCAGACAACCTAGTCTCTGCCTCTTTAGATTTACCTCAAACTTTCCGTACGGCACACCATACCGTGGGAAGAAATCAATAGAGTAGTGGGTCTGAACCCAACGTTCCTCTAATGCCGATACACCCTGGACACTCCAATGTCCCTATGTACTTAACATAACCTGATCCTACTCCCTTAGGACTCATCCTACACCCTCATGGGTGGTGTGACCATGTCTACCACATGTCACATCGACAGAAAGCGAGTAATATCCTCATGATTACTCCTGTCGTCAAAACACATGGCCAAGAGCCATTCCAACGAGCATACCTCTAGGGTATCACCACTCGTAAAATGATCACCCCAAACGTAAGCTGCGGTACAATCACATGTACAGCGCATCCATCCATTACTCGAGCAACCCGCTCGGTATAAGGGTCACGTCAATCGGTGACGCACACACCACCTTGTGCCCGACACCGGCACCCAAGGCATACCACTGAATACGTATACTCAACGCATCATTTATCGTAACGATGATGCATGTCTAATAAGACATCTCCTACACCATCGTCCTCGTCATCCCATGACGACACATGCCAACTCATGGCATCCAAGGTATTGTCAACTAGTGACGATACATGTCAACAATGACATCTAAACAACCCAGTCAACTCGTGACGGTCCATGTATATCAGCGTATGTCATCCACCATTATGCTAGTAAAATAGTCATAATAAAACATGTATATCAACGCATGCCATATACAATAAAGCTAATAGAATAGCAATATCTCATACCTCATCGCTAACAATATAGCGGCATACCTATCTCCGTCGCTCAATAATAGTACAAAATCAGCACCCATCGCTCGAAGGCGGCAAAATCCTGTGCTGAGTACATAGCGGCACAATCCCTCGCTGTAGAATCGACGGCATGATACATCATCATATAATAAGTGGCATGAAACCACGCTATACCCTGAGCATGAATCATCGTCCACATAATAGCGGAAAGAGGCTTCGCTATCAATACCCGGCGGTATAAACCATCGCCAATCGATATAGCGGAATGAATCCTCGCTATAAATACACCTGGCGGAATGAACCATCGCCAATAAATATAGATCGACACAGCGGAATACATCACCGCTATCATCCGTGTCCTCATAATGAAATGAATATAAATCGACACAGCGGAATACATCACCGCTATCATCCGTGTCCTCATAATGAAGTTAATATAAATCGACACAGCGGAATACATCACCGCCATCATCCGTGTCATCACAAAGGAATGCATCATCATCCTTTCTTGAGTCAGTCATCATCAGTCATTTTAATGCTTCCACGCTTTCATAATCTCAAAACAAGCGGTATCGCATACTCGCTTCTTCATACTAGCGGTATCGCATACTCGCTCAGTATGGTATACCTCGCCTCCATGTGCCAGCGAGCCTCCCCTCTCCCGCTCCACATGCGCAGCGATAAAGCGTAAGCATTAAAACCTTAACTGTGATCGCCCTGACTCGTGGAATACACCTCTTTATCCCACATCACAATATGCAACAACAATGCATAATCTGCAACAACAATGCAAAATCACAATATGCAACAACAATGCATAATCTGCAACAACAATGCATAATAACATGTATCATAACCGTAATGCATCACATTGCATTCATCATGTGTCACACAGACAAACATAAATACATGTTACTGTGGGGATACCCGTACGTATCGCTTACGTACTCCATATTTCCTGTAACCTGCAACCCTCATGGTTAGCAACAATAGCCATATACGCTATGCATCAATCATCCAATGCATAAATGCAACCACTTGCAAGTCAATACGTATACCAAGACATGTTACCTCGGAAATATCCCTTTACCTGATTTTCTCACAATAATCAGATTCCTTGGCACGTAACATACGGAGTGCCAGACATTACCACTAATGCCATCATATCGCGTCGCACACGATTCCTGCAATCACACTGATTAGCAACACCACTTTTCATATCAGAAAAAAAAAAAACACATAACAACTCGCTGTGTCATACAACATTAATGCCATCATGCATAAGTATGTGCTATCAATAAATTCTTAGGCCCTTAACAGCCCCAATGAGCAACCACTGCTCTGATACCACTAATGTAAGGACCCCAAGCCCTTAATCCTTGATTAGTGTATTAACCACTATGTGTGGCACATGCTTTCAATAAAAGTCAATCGGGAAGCTCATATGATACTTTATCATTGCATGGCAAGTACAAAAAAATTCCTTTAACACTCAATGTTATAAGGTCATCAGCCTAACAACGAAATAGACTCACAAAGTTCGCCCAATACCATCCCTTTTTGCCACTTTTCACATTGTGGACTCTTATAAAAATTTGGGCAGAGTCTCCCCATAAATAGAGCTATCCCGAAATAAAAGCACAACACATAACATAATTCCCGGCCAGGGAAAACATAATACTCATCAGAAAGCAGTAATACCAAGTAAATTCCCAGCCAGGGAAGACGCCACACATATGACGACATAAATGGGTCTCAACACCCACATAATACACTAACGACTCTCATATCATTAGCAATTCTACCACAATTGCATGCAACATATAATGAAAGAGAGAAAGGCTCATGCCTTTATATACAACCCATATACAAGAATATTCGTGCTCACATGCGAGCATCATAAATGTGTATATAAATCTCGGGTGTATATAAGTACTCTATACGATACCGTGCTCCATCAAGCCCTGGTACCATGATCCTGTGAGTACATCCAATAAACAGCTCGAGCCCAGCTCCACAGCCATCGATGCACCTGTTCACCTGCCCCAACAGAGACAGCCCCCAACGGGGTGAGCATACCAATACACAAAATCTCATAATCACAATAATGAAATTCATAATTTACAACACAAGTAAATACTAATGAATTTAAATGATACTCCCTGGATGGCAACATCCTCATCCGGGATTCCGTGTACTGTCCCTGTTCTCACAATCATCAAACTCATCAAATCTCATAAATCAGTGAATCAACACATTGATTTAACTCATTGCATGCCTAGTTCTCGAATATCAACAGATAGTGGTTGCAACTCATTAAACATGCAAATATAGATATCTCAATATCTAATACTGATTTCACAACCTCGCTATCAATCACAGATAGCTCAAATGCCTAGCATTTATTTTACCAATTCTTCATTATATCCAGACATCTCAAATGTCTTATAATGAATACATGATCCCACGATCATTCTCAGGCATCTCAAATGCCCTACAATGGTCATATAAACCCAGTACCCCATATATCATGTAAGAGTCATCCTACTCTAGTGTCACGCACGCTACAAGCGGCGATATCAAGATTTGGGTCATTCCTTGGCTATATCAACATATATATATATAATCCTCATGCGCGATTATTCAATGAAATCAAATTTCATTATGCATTCACAAATGCCCTAATATATAGAAATGCTCGTACGTCGCACGTACCTTAAATCTCCGAAGTCCGAGCCAAACCTTGCTCGAGTTCCATGCCCCGAGGAATGATGTGCTAACACGATAAATAATTCACAATTATTTACGAACATGCAACCCATGCTCAAGCACACCCATATCCCTCAAAAAAATATTGTCAACACACGACAATTAACCTCTCAAAAGACTCGGGGCAAGGCACATGCAGGGAGGGAAATAAATGAGACAATATCGAAATTTGTTCAAGAATACCCTACAAAAATCGAACCCGAATCTCACAATTTCGAACCCAAATAAATACCATAATTCATCTAAAATGAGAATTAAGCTATCCAAGCAAGAATCAACACCCCTTGACAAAAACCCCCAATTTTCGAACTCAACACCCATAAATTCGAACCCAAACAGCCCTTAAATTCGAACCCTTAAAATCCTTCAAATTCGAACACAATAAAGGCATGGAAATACACGAAAAAGACGAACAAGGGGTAAGGGAGGTTACCCAAAGAAAATCGGAAGCAAAATCGTTCGAAATCGATGAACCCTAACATTTGGGGATCGACGCATTCCAGCCAAATTCGAACGAGAAACGCGACGAAACCTTCAATTGACGGAGGGGAAAGGAGCGCCTCGCCGAGACGACGCCGGTGACAGGTCGCACGCGCCGAACGGCGGCCGGACGGCGGCGGGCGCACGGTCTGAAGTCGCGGGGCAGGGGAGGCGACGGGAAATCGCAGCGGGAAGAGGGAGAAGAGATTTGGGGCTGAAATGATTTTTATTTTAAAATCTCGGGCTCAAATGGTATTTATAGCAAAAATACCCCGAAAAAATAATAGCCCCACAAATACATCATGATTCCTTAAAAATCATCTGTTTTCAAAAACTCTCTCTCTAACTCCAAAATCCCCTACCGGTGCTCACCCAGCACCCGAGATCCCGAGACACACTAAAAACCCAACTCTTAGGTTTTTCACCCAAATGAGAATACAATCTCAACCTCTGGATCCAACGATCCCAACTACCCAAATAAACGAGCCCAGAAGGCCCAATACCTCAATTAAACTCCAAATCGCCACGTAAAACCACTTTAGGGATTATTAACACTACGGGATTAACACCTATAATCCCTGGTCATCACTACATACTTCGGCGCTTTCATTTCATTCGAGAAATCGTTGAAAGGGGGTATGTTAAAATATGCAAATTACCAACAGATAATGTATCTGACCCATTGACGAAGCAACTGTCACAGCAGAAGTATGATCGTCATACTAGATCTCTAGGCATTAGGTATATGTCTGATTGGTCTTAGTGCAAGTGGGAGATTTGTTGGGATATGCCCTAAGACATGTTATTAGATGATTGTTTATGATATACAATGTATTATGATTTTATAAATGGCAAATCATTATTATATATTATTCGAATATCTGTGCAATGTGTTGATATATAAGTTAATGTCCTTAGAATAATATTGTATTATTCTTAAAGATTGTCCCTAGTCAAGTATTATCATAAATAAGGATAATGATAATACATTGAGACTAGTATGTTTTGATTGATGAATTGTTCATGGATATGAGATATCAAATCAACACATGGGTACATGTTAGAGAACAATGTACTGGACAGACCCACCATGAGAATGCTACATGGATAGTTATATAAATGTCATAAGCAATTCTCATAGTGATAATAATGTATGTAATACTTACGACTTGAGATCATCAGAGTTCCCAACATAAGGAATTATGTATCTTGATATTGTCAAACGTTACATGTAACAGGGTAAACTATAAAGGCAACTATACACTACGAATTATGTAGAGGGATGTTAATTGATCAAGATAGGATTTGTCCCTCCTATTTACAGGAGAAGTGTTTGGGCCCTTGATCAAGTAAGACTAAAATGCATGGTCGTGCTCGAATGAGTCAATATGTGATATCGAGCTTATTCGTTTATTCTAGTTCTACTTGGGGATCAAGAAATAGAGATTGAATATACGAGTATGACTATTCCATGACTCGTGTTCAATCTAAACACATGGACAAAGGGATTCAGTTACATGGTTAATATTATCACAAGTTCTAAGGTTATGTCGAGTCAAAGACATTCTTGTAATTTGGGTAGCCTTGATGTGTTGCTAGATACCGCTCATTGCTTGTGACGTAAAATGAGATTTTATGTCACTGCCAACATTACAAGATCCTATCGGGTCGCACAAAAGATTAAATCGATAAAGGGAATTAAATTCATGGGATGAATTAAATAATTAAGAAGAGTCTTAATTAAATGATTATAAGGATTTAATTAAATCATGGGTTTGGGCCCATGAGACTTTAAGAAAGTCTTGAACCTTAATTAAATCTTATAATATAAATACAAGGTTATGATTAATTGTTAATCACACAATTCATAAATTAACCTAGCCACCATACCAAGAGCTCTCGGCCGCCGCCTCCTTCCTCCTCCATCTTCACGGCCGACGTGAATAGTGGTGATCGGAAAGGCCGCCGTTTAATCGGTTTTGAACCGTGAGTTTGGTTTTGGTTCAAGAATAAGTCTAGCAACTTGTTCTTGAACGTCCCTTGTTCGATTTGATCGTGTGGATACCGTAGAGACAAAGGTGCAAACTTTTGTTTGTGACTCGTGGTGCTACAACGAGGATTCTGCTTCAAACACGCTACGAGGGTGAGGCTCTTATTATCTATAATCCGATATGACCACTTTGTATAGATCCCGGTTCTAGTAATCCAAATTTTAATTCCGCTGTGTTGGATGCTTGTTGGATTACTTACAGATTCCATATGCGTCAGCTATTGGATCTATCATGTATGCCATGATATGTACTCGTCCCGATGTCTCGTATGCTTTGAGCATGACGAGCAGATATCAAGTTGATCCATGTGAAAGTCACTGGATTGCAGTCAAGAATATCCTGAAGTACTTGAGAAGAACTAAGGATACATTCTTGATTTATGGAGGTGAGGAAGAGCTCAATGTAATAGGTTACACTGATGCAAGCTTCCAAACTGACAAAGATGATTTCCGATCGCAATCAGGATATGTGTTTTGCCTAAATGGAGGTGCTGGGAGCTGGAAGAGTTCAAAGCAAGAGACAGTAGCCGATTCTACAACTGAGCTGAGTACATTGATGCCTCAGATGCAGCAAAGGAAGCTATTTGGATCAAGAAGTTCATTTCTGAACTTGGGGTGATGCCTAGCATTCTAGATCCGATTGAACTCTATTGTGACAACAATAGAGCCATCGCATTGGCTAAGGAACCTAGATCTCACCAAAGATCCAAGCACATACTTCGGCGCTTTCATTTAATTCGAGAAATCGTTGAAAGTGGAGATGTTAAAATATGCAAAGTACCAACAGATGATAATGTATATGACCCATTGACGAAGCCACTATCACAGCAGAAGCATGATCGTCATACTAGATCTCTAGGCATTAAATATATGTCTGATTGGTCTTAGTGCAAGTGGGAGATTTGTTGGGATAGCCCTAAGACAAGTCATTAGATGATTGTTTATGACATACAATGTATTATGATTTTATAAATGGCCAATCATTATTATATATTATTCGAATACCTGTGCAATATGAATTGATATATAAGTTAATGTCCTTAGAATAATATTGTATTATTCTTAAAGATTGTCCCTAGTCAAGTATTATCATAAATAAGGATAATGATAATACATTGATACTAGTATGTTTTGATTGATGAATTGTTCATGGATATGAGATATCAAATCAACACATGGGTACATGTTAGAGAACAATGTACTGGACAGACCCACCATGAGAATGCTACATGGATAGTTATATGAGTGTCATAAGCAATTCTCATAGTGATAATAATGTATGTAATCCTTACGACTTGAGATCATCAGAGATCCCAACATAAGGAGTTATGTATCTTGATATTGTCAAACGTTACCTGTAACAGGGTAAACTATAAAGGCAACTATACACTACGAATTATGTAGAGGGATGTTGATTGATCAAGATAGGATTTGTCCCTCCTATATAACAGGAGAAGTGTTTGGGCCCTTGATCAAGTAAGACTAAAAAATGCATAGCCATGCTCGAATGAGTCGATATGTGATATCGAGCTTATTCGTTTATTCTAGTTCTACTTGGGGATCAAGAAATAGAGATTGAATATACGAGTATGACTATTTCATGACTCGTGTTCAATCTAAACACATGGACAAATGGATTGAGTTATATGGTTAATATTATCACAAGTTCTAAGGTTATGTCGAGTCAAAGACATTCTTGTAAAATGGGTAGCCTTGATGTGTTGCTAGATACCGCTCATTGCTTGTGACGTAAAATGAGATTTTATGTCACTGCCAACATTACAAGATCCTATCGGGTCGCACAAAAGATTAAATCGATAAAGGGAATTAAATTCATTGGATGAATTAATTAATTAAGAAGAGTCTTAATTACATGATTATAAGGATTTAATTAAATCATGGGTTTGGGCCCATGAGGCTTTGTGAAAGCCTTTAATTAAATCAAATATAATTTGATAACAAGGTGATTAATTGTAATTAATCCTTTATATCACAATCACTAAACCTAAGAGCTCTCGGCCGCCTCTCAAGTTGAACGTCACTCTCGCCGCCGCCGCCCCCGTGAGTTGTGAGTTTTGATTGGCCACCGTTTATCGGTTTTGAATCATGAGTTCGGTTTTGGTTCAAGAATAAGTCTAGCAACTTGTTCTTGAACGTCTCTTGTTCGATTTGATCGTGTGGATACCGTAGAGGCAAGATCTTGGAGGTGTTGCTCGTGACTCGTGACTTGGAATCGTTTCTACATCAAACATGCTACAAGGGTGAGACTATTTATTATCTCTATTCCGATATGAACCCTTTGTATAGATCCGCGGTTTTAGTAATCCATATTATTATTCCATGCGTTGTATGCTCGTTGGATTACTTACAATTTAAACACCTAACAGTCACAACCGAGGAAGAAATCATCGATGTTTTTGGGATTCAAGTGGTCGTACCCTCACTTTTACCAAAGCCTCATCATATTTCAAACTCACTAGAGCAAGACCCACCACCCAAGGTAAGGAACTTCAGTTGTGACATAAATCTTGGAATTTTGGTATAAAACTTCTTTGCTTATGATTTTGTTATGATTAATGTTATATGATGAAATATTGTTCTTTGTTGGATCTCCTTTTGAATTTCACTAACAAAACTTCATTTTAAATAACGTATACTACTATGAAAATTTGTGATTTGTACTCTGTTTCTATTCTTAATCTGTTGACTAAGTTTGTGATTAAATGATGTAGTTTGTATATGTAAATCATTAGTTTGAGTGTTGAGGAGAAATGTAATTTTGGTTCTGTTTTCGAATTTTGGCATTATAGTATCAGTCTTGCTTGAGCTTGGTGATTATAGACATTTAAAAACTCTCCTATAGCTGTTGTGGATAAGAATGTAGAGGATGGATTTGAATTGCCAAAGAAAAATGTCTTTTATATACGGCACCAAACTTTCATGAAAATTCAGCAAAATCAATAGATAATTAGTTTTCGAAACCGAAAGTTCGATTTTCATTCCCCGAAAGCCTTACTGTAGCTACTGGCCCAAAATTCTTCTAGAAATTTTTTTTCCAGCCCTCAAAAATTGTATTTTTAATCCTAAAGATATTAGTAGAAGTTTTCCAAATCATGCTAACTTTGGATTGACTTTTTGGACATTTAGAGCTTCAACTAGCTGATTGTTGGACCATGTTTGAACGATTTTAGGAAATCATGAAATTTGAGATCTGAGATCTGATCGTTTAATGATGTTAACATGTATGATAGGAGATAATTGACATTTGGAGATTTCGTTTTGCCTGAAGGTGGAGGGGTTACAATATCTACCCATACCTTCCAGCGGGTATAGTCTGGAATGATATCATCGTGCACCTCCTTATTCGAGTATGCATTTGTTTCATTACAGCATGACTATTGTATTACTATTATGTGGCTCTTATATGGTTTTATTTGTTATTAGTTGGTTATCTGTGCAGTTCTTTCTGTTATGAATCTGCTTTGTGAAAGTTAGCTCTGTTAACTGTTCAGATTAACCCATATATGTGTGAAAGTTATTTTGATATGAAAATGTATTACTATTCGTCACATTATGAAAAATGATGTTTTTAATACTTTTGACAAATGTTCTATATGCTTACTATAAAATACTATAACTTACATTTACTTGTAATGTGACACATTACAGATGGTGTCAAAGACATAGATGATGCGGGCATAGAGAATATTTAGATATATGATGAAGTTTAATTATGTTGAGGATGTTATGTTTATTTCGAGGATATGGATTTAGTTTTATTATGCATTTAGCTTGATTTTGATGTTTGAGACTTATTTATATTAGCATTGAGATGTTGGTGTTGTTGTTTTGAGTGATCTGGTTGATCACATGGTATAATTTTAAGAGGAGACTCTGTTCGTTTTATTTTAGAAAAGTCAAAGCATTTTTTTGTCAACTTACTTCCGTTGCAAATTTCGAATTGCTATTTATATTTTGAATCGAGTATAAGTGTAGACTCGTTGTTGGGTTTTGGAAACCCGAATAATCTTGGTTTTGATGTTAACAAAACTTGTTATTGTGTTGCTAACATAATTCATCAAGTGTGCAGTTCATAGATCATGATTAAGAGCTTGATGAATTACAAAGAAGTAGCTTGAAAATATCAAGCTGGACCAAGACTGGAATTCTGGCAGAGCGGATTGTTTCGATCATATCTCATAGCTCGGATATTTAAATGGGTGCTTCCAAAGAGATTGAACAGCCAACTCAAAATACTAAAAGTCATATTTCACAACAGATCGGCTAGTTCGAATGTATCAAGGAGAAAAGACGACTGGAAGATCGAGCTGTACCGCGAAGAAACAGCAAGCTGTTTCATCAAGCAACTGTCAGTCTATTGGTCATAACTCTTAGCTCGCTTATCAAAACGGAACGATTCAGTAGGGTTTAGAAAGCTAAGACACATATCTACAAGTCATCTTTGGAAGTCAAAGATTGAATCGGATGTTAAGATGGCCAAAAAGCTTCTGCAAGTCACGTCATGTGCTGCTGCATCCAGCAAACAGACAGCAGAACCATCGTCTTGTATTTCAAGCATAACTCTCTCATACAAACTCGAAATCAAACGATTCTTGATTCCGTGGAAAGCTAAGAGAAAGGGCTACAACTTTCATGTAGATAACTTTGCCCAGAATCAAATAATCAAGAGCTACAAGCAACAGATCAGAAGATCAAGTTTATCAATCTGTTTTGTATCAAGCTGATTGTCCAGACTGATCCGGCCAGACTGATCTACCTTAGACTGATCCAGACCAGACTGAGCTGCCCAAGCTGATCTGTCCAAGCTGATCCGGCCAGATTGATCTGTCCAAGCTGATCCGACCAGTCCGGTCCGAAATACAAAGAGCCCAGAAACCAGAATATGACCGTTGCAAGCTCGGGAATGGTGCAGAACCTTCTCCAACGGGCATATTCTTGTGTCTAACGTATATATCATTATTTGGGGCTATATATACATGTTTTGGAAGCTCAATAACAGCTGATTGAAGATCAATCCAAGCCTTCCAAAGCAAACTCACTTGGGATTCAATTGGGGAACTTCGAAGACAAAAGTTGCTAAATGAAGAGCATTCCCCAAACCTTTGGCACCACTTACTTGCTATATCAGATCTAGTTAGAGATCACTTGTGCCATATATATTCACTCTATTCATTGTATATGAGAGCTTAATAGATGAGTAAATATCATTGTAACGGTTGATGATTTATCACAACCGATGAGAGGTCTTTGTATGTGAGACATTAAAGAACATACATAGTTGAGTTGCTAGGAGTTCTAGTTGGTTGGGGCATTCCCAACTGGATCGGGTTTGTACAACGGGATTGTATAAATCAAAGTTGTTAGTTCCGGATTTTAAAGATGACAAAACGGATCAGACCGATCAAAACGCTAAACCATGTCAAAGCAGATCACGCCAATATGGTCTATCGCTAAATCAGAACGGATCGATGAAAATCAGTGTGACCAGATCGAAGCACGAGATCAGCTCAATAATAATCATATCAGAGCAGACAAGGTTGAATAAGCATCGTTCTTCAGTCCGAATCATTAACGACTATTTATTGAAGCATTTAATGATGCAATTAATGGTGACAAAGACCAAGGACTGAAGATTACCTTAAAAGGTAAGAAGACAAAGAAGAGCTTACCCGACAGACGCCGAAAGCATAGACCAGAATGGCAAGTGCCTAAAAGAATAAGACTGTAGCTTATTCAGAGATTGAGCAGAGTCAAGAGTTGCAAGATAAGGAAATAATGTCGTTGGTATAAGAAACTATAAAAGGATGCAACTAAAGAGCTCAAAGGGACGACTGATCAATCAAGAAACGTAAAGAAAACAAAAACATCACAAGCTTACAAGTCCAGATATTCTTGAGCAGAACCACTTTCATAAGATATTCATCTTACCAATCTGCCCAAAAGTTTTCATAAGCACAACATATTGTAGTATCTGATCGTCATAGGATCATTGTGTGCATAGACAAGATTACTCTGTCTTTTGTATTCTTTACTAAGATAGAGAAATGAAATTCAAATTGTAACTGTCAGGCAGTGTGTGTCTGAACAGATCGAGAGACTAGGAGTTTCAGTCTGGTAGTGGGGTAAATCCAGCTGAATCGGGTTTGTACAACAGGATTGTATAAATCAAAGTCTTCTAGTGGAATCCTTCCTTAATTGGAAGAATGGGAGACGTAGAATGATTACACCACCTTCGAACTTCCAGAAACATATTCTGTCTTTTATCATTCCGCACTACGTTATACTCTTTAAGCCATCGAGCCGTTCTTACCAGTCTAGAACAGATCGTTCCGCACTATAATATTCAGTGGTCTGTTCTGCTGACAAGTTGATTAAGAAATAGATTTCTTTCACTAACCCGAGAGAAATCAAAAAGGATTAATTTTAAAGGAGTGTTCATTCACCCCCCCTCTAAACACTCCGGACCGATCCTAACTAGTGGTATCAGAGCAGGTTGTCTTAATCATCAAAGATACTTGAACTGATGGCATCATTCAACAAGATTCCTATGTTCTCAAAAGAAGACTATGATGATTGGAGAATCAGAATGCAAGCTCATCTGGCAGCACAAGATGACGATATGTGGTTCGTCATCACTGATGGACCAATGAAAATTCTGAAAGTCAATACAGTAGCCGCCATTACTGTTGGTGAACCCCAAATGGTCGAGAAGGACAGATCCCTCTGGACGAATGAAGAAAAAAAGAAAGCAAATCTAGACAACGTAGCCAAAGACATCTTGTTCAAGACGTTGGACAAGAATATGTTCAGTAAATCAAAATGTGCTCAACTGTTAAAGAAATTTGGGAGAAGATAGCACAGCTATGTGAAGGGAACGACCAGACTAAGGAAAACAAGTTGACCGTTGCTCTACAAAAATTTGAGAGCATAAAATGAATATTTGAGAAACTCTAAACGAGTTTGATGAAAGGGTCACTGGTATTATCAATGAACTAAATGGTCTGGGCAAGGAATACTCTAACAGAGAGATTGCTCTGAAAGTAATGAGAGCTTTGCCAAAGGAATGGGATGTCAAGACTATTGCAATGAGGGAGTCTAAAGATCTGAACAAAGTTGAACTCCATGATCTGTTCGCAGATCTTAAGGCGTATGAGTTTGAACTGATCACCATAGGTGAAGCAGAGTCATTCATCTCTCAACCAAACAAAGCACTGGCAGCCATTCCAGACCAGACCACCCCTTCAACAGACCGATCTATCGAACAGATAAGTAATGATGACATGTCATTATTTATCAAGAAATTTGGTAAATTCATGTCTAAAAACAAACGGAATTTCAAAACTTCTCATCACTATAAATCGAGAAAAGACTATGCTATTAATGATCAGGCTTGCTACAATTATGGTAAGACCGGACACTTTATTACAGACCGCACCAGACCGATGAAAGATGAACGAAAAGAAAAGCATCGTGATGACAAGAAAAAGAAGCACTACAAAGATCATTAAAATCATCATGGGAAGTCCCAAAAGGTTCTAGTAGCAGAGGAAGGTAACAGCAAGTGGGCTCAGACTGACTCAGATTCAGAAAGCTCTGAATATTCATCCAGCGAAAGCGAAGAGGATATTCAATGTCTAATGGCAGACGAAGAAATGAGTCAAACATACGAGGTATTCAATCTTGACTCAAATGAATTCACACGTGAAGAGCTTATGTCCGCACTGCAAGACATGGCTAATGATATAGAATTTTAGCTGAATCATTTGAGAAAACTAAAGCTAAAGCCAATGATCAAATAGATGAGCATATCAAACCAAGCTGATCTGAGCTAGGTGAGTGCAATAATCTACAGATCGAGCTGAATAAGCTGAAAATCTCTTACGATCAGCTCCATGAAGAAAACAAGAGAATTAGCACACAAAATGCTAAGCTTTCTCATATTTTCAAAACATGGACAAAATCAAGAGCATCACTGGAAGAATTGCAAGAGGTACAAAGAAATGTCGGTGACATCACCGGCATAGGCTTTGATATCAATGACTGCATCAAAGATGAATCTGAATTGTTGCTGGTAAAGAACAAAATCAAGCAGATGACATTTGTTAGATCCAGCACAGTATATGAAACCGAAGTGCCTATAATTCAAACGGGAGTCTCCTTCGGGGATCAAGGTTTGAGAAAAGGAATTGGGTACGTTAACCAAGCCAAGGAAAAGGCACCAGCAAGCTTTGTGTCTATCAGACCAAAACTAAAGGTGCAAGATCTAAGGCAAGGAAGACCATCCAACTATTATAACTCAAAACTAGTTCAACGAAGATATAGATTACCTTATAAGAATCAAAGGTTTCCATATCGCACACATCATCACACACAACATCGAAATAGATCAGCTCACATCACACCAGACACACACAAGCCATTAAAGATGATTCAGGTGTGGGTTCCCAAAGGGCTAATCCGTTCTTGACCCAAGTAGGATTGGGTACCAACAATAATTATGCTTGATGACAGGTACTGAAGAAACTAGTGTCGGACTGGTACTTAGACAGTGGGTGTTCTCGTCACATGACTGGAAACGTCGAGCTGCTGTCTGAAGTCACAGAATGTACTGGACCAAAGATCATCTTCGGGGATAACTCAAAGGGTAAGACCGTGGGCAAGGGTAAGATTGTCCGTGGTAATTACTATCAATGATGTGCTATTAGTTGAAAATCTATGCTATAATTTGATTAGCATAAGTCAACTATGTGATAATGGTTATGCTGTAGAATTTCACAAACACACCACTGTCAAATCATCAGACGGTATGACCATGCTTGTAGGAATCAGAAATGGAAACACATATAAGATTAACTGGAATTTCGCTCAACCTGATAATCCTACTTGCTTCATTGCGAATAATGATAATAAACAATGGCTATGGCATAAACGCTTGAATCATATCAACTTTAAGACTATCTCTACCCTGTGTAAACATGATTTAGTTGTCGGTCTGCTCAAGATCGACTTTGCCAAGGATAAGATCTGTGAAGCTTGCCAAATGGGCAAGCAGATCAAATCATCCTTCAAAAACAAGAATGCCAAATCCTCCTCACGTTGCTTAGAACTACTACATATGGACTTGTTTGGTCCTATACCAATAACAAGTTTAGGGGGAATGCGGTATACTCTGGTTGTTATTGATGATTACTCACGTTTTACATGGACTATATTTTTTAGCAGTAAAGATCAGACCGGTCCGAAGTTGATCAAGCTGCTGAAACGCACTCAGAATGAGAAATCATCGAGTATAGATAGATTTCGGAGTGATAAATGCACTGAAATCTCAAATTAGAATCTTGAATCTTTTCTAGAAGATCAAGGAATTAAGCATGAATTCTCAGCCGCTCGAACCCCTCAACAGAATGGAGTTGCAGAACGAAGGAACAGAACGCTTAAGGAGGCAGCAAGGACAATGCTTGCAGATTCTGGTATTTCCCAAAAGTTCTGGGCAGAAGTTGTAAATACTGCATGTTATACTCAAAACCGATCCATGATTAACAAGAAGTTAAATCTAACTCCATATGAAGTATGGACAGGTAACAGACCGTCTATCTCTCACTTTCATGTATTTGGTTGCAAATGTTTCGTTCACAATAATGGTAAGAATCATCTTACAGCATTCGAAGCTAAGTCAGATAGTGGAATATTCTTAGGATATTCATCCAATAGTAAAGCTTTCCGCATCTTCAATAATCGAACCTTAACTGTAGAAGAATCAGTTCATGTAGTGTTTGATGAATCCTTGTGTATTGAGGGTAACAAGGAATTAATTCAAAATCAGATGGAAAATATACATCTCGAAGCTAACAGTGATGATGAGATTGTAGCTAATAGGTCAAGAGACAATCCACCGGAACCTGAAGTACCAGATAGACCGGATCAAGGCACTGAAGTTCTTCCAGATCGAGTTCTTCCAGATCGAGCTGATCCGGAGGTTCTGAACTCTAATATTAAAGCAGATGCTGATAATGTAACTACTACTAATCCGTCTGGACCAGATAATCCAGAATCAAGCTACCGATGGACAAAGAGGCATCCACTTGATCTAGTAATTGGAAGTCCTTCTGCACCCATAAGAACCAGAGGACAGATGATGGATGAATTCACTCACGCTGCTTTTATACCTAATCTGGAACCCAAACAGATTGATGAAGCTTTGACTGATTATAACAGGATAAAAGCCATGCAAGAAGAGCTTAATCAATTTGAACAAAATCAAGTCTGGAGATTAACCCACAGGCCAAATGGTCTGCCTGTTATTAGAACCAGATGGGTTTTCAGAAACAAGTTAGACGCAGATGGAGTGGTGGTTAGAAACAAGGCCAGACTGGTGGCACAAGGCTTCAGACAGGAAGAAGGAATCGACTTCGATGAATCATTTGCACCAGTCGCCAGACTTGAAGCAATCCGAATATTTCTTGCATTTGCTGCTTTTAAAGACTTCAAAGTATATCAAATGGACGTAAAGAGTGCTTTTCTAAATGGTAAACTTCAGGAGGAAGTATACATTGAGCAACCTCCTGGATTTCAGAATCACCCGTTTCCAGATCATGTATATCTACTGAATAAAGCCGTATATGGACTGAAACAAGCTCCAAGAGCATGTTATGATACTCTGTCTCAATTTCTTCTGAACCACGATTTTCAGATCGGCTCAGTGGATAAAACTTTATTTAAATTTATTAAGGGGGAACACACCTTATTGGTCCAAATTTATGTTGACGATATCATTTTTGGGTCAACTAACCCCAAACTCTGCGAGAAATTCTCTAAGTTAATGCAGGGACAGTTTGCGATGAGTATGATGGGAGAACTATCATTCTTCCTGGGTCTCCAAGTCAAACAGCTCAGCAATGGTATTTTTATCAATCAAACCAAGTATACCAAAGAGCTTCTCAAGAGATTAGGAATTGAGACTTGTTCAACTGCGTCAACTCCAATGAGTCCTTCAATCAAGCTAGATAAAGACGAAGGGGGAACAGCAGTTGAGGTAACCATGTATCGAGGTCTGATCGGATCGCTATTATATCTTACAGCGAGCCGGCATGATATTGTGTTTTCAGTTTGCATGTGCGCTAGATTTCAGTCTGATCCAAAGCAATCACATTTTATTGCTGCTAAGCGCATTCTTAAATATTTAAAAGGATCTCAGAACGTTGGTTTTTGGTATTCCAAAGATTCAAATTTAAGTTTAGTTGGATATTCAGACGCTGACTATGCTGGGTGTAAGATTGATCGCAAGAGCACCAGTGGAACCTATCAATTTCTAGGTGAAAGATTGATCTCATGGTTTAGCAAGAAGCAAACATCAATTGCCACATCTACAGCTGAGGCGGAATATCTTGCCGCTGGAAGCTGTTGCGCTCAAATGCTCTGGATTCAACATCAGCTCAGAGATATGGCATTCAAGCTGTTGAGTCTCCGATATTTTGTGATAACACCACTGCCATCGCTATAACGTATAATCCAGTTTTGCACTCTCGAACAAAGCATATTGATATCAGACATCATTTTATTCGAGATCACGTTGGCAAAAAGGAAATTCGGATTGAGCACATTTCAACAGACCAGCAAGCAGCAGACATATTCACCAAACCACTCCATGAGGCTAAGTTTAATTATTTTCGTCAAATTCTTGGTTTAATAGATTTATCTTGATATTTTAGAGGTATCGTTTATTATATTTTAAAGACCGTGAACTAGGCACATATCGATAATAAAAAAAATCAGAAAGACACTGACCGGTCTGAACTTTCAGACCGATCACTGTCAAATCTGATATTATCCTATGATTTGTCTGCTCTATTACAACCAGTCTTTAATATAGTAATTGTTTAAACAACCCGGACTGATCGAATTTTAACCGCCTTATCTCTCTCTCATCCTGTCCGTTTATTTTGAATCGCTTAAATATCAGTCATTGAGATACAGACACGTGTCTCATCTCTCCTATTTAGCGGGTTGTACATCTCACTTTCATTTCACTTTTTACGAATTACTGCTGTCTGTTTATAACTTTCAAATATTTCCAATTTCTCCGCATTCTTCATTACATATTCAAATGGCCACTATCATTCACAACGCTTTATCTATTGAGTTCGATGAAATCTACAGGGCTGAAGATCCAGAAATGGTTTCTATGTTCAAATCTTTGGAATCTTCAGGATTGAGGAACTTTCTGGAATGTGGGATGGTGGTTTACGAGTCAGAGATTCGAGAGTTGTTCGCCAATGCTGTTTCTCAAAAGACGTTCATCTCCACCTCCGTCAAGGGCAAATCTTTTGATATTTCTCAGTCGACGCTGTCAAAGACCTTTGGTCTTTCTAGCACCGGTCTGACTGATTTTGGCCACATCCCTCAGGCCACTATCACCAATCTTCAGGGCAAAGTATCTATTTTTGGCCACAAACTGCAGCCATCCTTCAAAAAGAAAGAAATGTTGTTTCATTTTCAAGTTCTATGTGAGATTGTTGGCAAGCCACTATTGGGAAAAGCCGGAAGCTATGACGCCGTAACTGCCAAAAAATTCCGGGCCATGGCTGCTATTCACTCCGGATAGAAAATGAACTGGTCCGCTATCTTGTTTGGAGTTCTGCTGGAAACAGTCATTGCCTCCAAACAGGCTGTCTGCTTCGCTGTTCCTCTCAGCAAGCTTCTGGAGACACTGGATCGAGCTGGGGAAGCCGTCTGCTCTCAACCCATTTAAGATTCTCAACCCCAAGGGTTTGGCCTTGCTTAAATCCAAAGGTGATCCACCCACTCCCTCTGATCTGGTGACTGTTAAGATTGAACGGGGACAGGAACAGGTTGCTGCTAGAAAATCTCGAGCCAAACGCAAACTGACTATCCAGACTGACTCAGAGGAAACTCAGTCTGCCTCTGCTCCTTCATCTCCAGCCAAACCCCCTCCAAAGAAGCCAAGAACCCAGATCACCAAGCCTCTGTCAACCTTCAATATCAAACCCATACCTATCTTGCCCTCAACAAAAGCCACCCCTGCAACCCAAACTCCAACTCAACATTCAACAGTTCCATCCGCTGTACCCAAGGTCACCATCCGAGTCCCTTCCACTCTCCCTGTGGTCAAGGGCATTGCTATCAAAGAATTAGGAGACTACACCCAATCAGGGATTAAGCCCTCGTCTCCCATCGGCAAAGACAAAGGCAAGGCAGTTCTAGCTGAGCCCCTCTCTTCAAAACCCAAGTCAGCCGCTCAAACTGCTATTGACATCGCCATGGAAGATGTTGAAGACAAGGTCAAGGAGCTTATTGTGGTGTTTGATGAATGGGTTGAATACAGAACGGTCAACCATTTTGGTATGTTCTTTGGCAAGCTAAAGAGACTCCACAAAATGGAACAAGAAGTCCTTAAAGGGACAGAAACTGATGACGTATGGATTGCGGTGCATCGCAAAGAATTGTTCCAGGCTAACCACACGTTCAGACTGGCAAACTTGCTCATTGCAGCCAAAAAGGCGAACTTTGATGCCAACAATCCGACTGCCAAAGATGATGGTGCTGTCATTGCTCAGCTGAAAATGGATATTCATGCTATTCACCTGACTGTTCATTTTCAACGACAGAAGCTCAATATATCCACTCCGGTTCCCAGCCCAAATCACCCCTCTGCGAGCAAAACTGTGGCAGAACCATTCTTTGAGCCAATTCCTTCTGGTACAGCGGAGCAGCCACTGACCAATGCTCCGTCTGCAGCAGAGACTGAGGCCATGGATGTCTTGCTGGATTCTCCCACAACTTCCATCCCTCTGGCGTCTTCAGTCTCTCACATTCAGCACAGTCCAACCGCCGCACCTTCAAAAGTTGTCTCACCAGACTCCGTCGATCCGGATATCGTGGTGTCAACAATTGTTGCCGCTTTACAGGTTGAGGAGCCTACCAGACCTATCACTCCTCCAGATCAGTCTGCTGATGATTTGGCATTTGTGGAAAAATTCTCTACGGACTTGGTTACTTTGATCCGGTCCGATACACGCCAATCTGACATCTCCACTTGTACCAATTGAAGCCGAGGTTGATCCTACTATGTCACCATCGGATCACTCTCTGGGGCATTTACCTGCTGAAGCCTCATCTCTAGCCAAGTCTCTTCAACAGCTCTCTGGCAACTGTCTCTATCTCTCCCAACGAGTCAGAGAAGTTCATCAGAGTCAAAAGGTCTACCCACTTGGATTTTGTTGGTCAAGACACTCGTCTGGATACTATTTGCGCTCAGCTCACGCAGATCGTAGATTTCCTTCAGGAGATTGCTGCTGACAAAAAGGGGGAAAAGAGAAAGGATTTCAAGTCAGCTCAACAGTCCTCAGCGAAGAAGTAGATGTCTATATAAGTCAGACATGTAAATGTATATCAGATTTTTTTACTCAATATAAATCAGAGTTCTTCAGTTACCTATCTAAGTCTTAGTTCATTTATTTTGAACAAAATGACTTAATCGATCCGAACTACAACTTAACAATGTTCATTTATTTTGAACAAGAAGAATTTATTGATCCGCAAGTATACGCTTCAGAACTTTTAAAAGACTGAATAAGAAGACATAGAAGCTAGGTTTTGTCATCATAAAAAAGGGGGAATTTGTTAGTTCCAGATTTTAAAGATGACAAAATGGATCAGACCGATCAAAACGCTAAACCATGTCAAAGCAGATCACACCGATATGGTCTATCGCTAAATCAGAACGGATCGATGAAAATCAGCGTGACCAGATCAAAGCACGAGATCAGCTCAATAATAATCAGATCAGAGCAGACAAGGTTGAATAAGCGTCGTTCTTCAGTCTGAATCATTAACGACTATTTATTGAAGCATTTAATGATGCAATTAATGGTGACAAAGACCAAGGACTGAAGATTACCTTAAAATGTAAGAAGACAAAGAGGAGCTTACCTGACAGACGCCGAAAGCATAGACCAGAATGGCAAGCGCCTAAAAGAATAAGACTGTAGCTTATTCAGAGATTGAGCAGAGTCAAGAGTTGCAAGATAAGGAAATAATATCGTTGGTATAAGCAACTATAAAAGGATGCAACTAAAGAGCTCAAAGAGACGACTGATCAATCAAGAAACGTAAAGAAAACAAAAACAGCACAAGCTTACAAGTCCAGATATTCTTGAGCAGAACCACTTTCATAAGGTATTCATCTTACCAGTATGCCCAAAAGTTTTCATAAGCACAGCATATTGTAGTATCTGACCGTCATAGGATCATTGTGTGCATAGACAAGATTAGTATGTCTTTTGTATTCTTTACTAAGATAGAGAAGTGAAATTCAAATTGTAACTGTCAGGCAGTGTGTGTCTGAACAGATCGAGAGACTAGGAGTTTCTGTCTGGTAGTGGGGTAAATCCAGCTGAATCGGGTTTGTACAACAGGATTGTATAAATCAAAGTCTTCTAGTGGAATCCTTCCTTAATTGGAAGAAGGGGAGACGTAGAATGATTACACCACCTTCGAACTTCCAGAAACATATTCTGTCTTTTATCATTCCGCACTACGTTATACTCTTTAAGCCATCGAGCCGTTCTTATCAGTCTAGAACAGATCGTTCCGCACTATAATATTCAGTGGTCTGTTCTGCTGACAAGTTGATTAAGAAATAGATTTCTTTCACTAACCCGAGAGATTAATTTTAAAGGAGTGTTCATTCACCCCCCCCCCCCCCCTAAACACTCCGGACCAATCCTAACAAAAGTCTTATAGTGGAATCCTTCCATGAGGTGGAAGAAGGGGAGACGTAGAAGGATTACACCACCTTCGAACTTCCATAAACAAATGCTTGTTTATTTACTTTAATTGCATATCTTTAAAATGACTTTCAAATGTTTAATCGGTTATAGAGCGGGTTATGTCGAGTGTCTTTCGCTCGGTTTTGTAACCGAACTTGATATAATCTCTCGATGCAAGTATTTCAAGAACACGAGCTTTTGAAGCTCAAGTTGGTTGAACTCGGGTGTGGAATGACAACCCACCCCCGGAATCGATCCTGACAAGTGGTATAAGAGCGGGTTGTTCTTGGAAAGCATTTTAACAGATTTTTTTAGCGGATATCTTTTAAAATCATTTTCAAAAACATGAAATTATTTTCGTAAGCATATTGTTTTTCAAAATATGGTGTATGAAAATTTTTAGCATAAAAATCAATTTCATTGCATTGATTTTGCACGAAAATAATTTTAAAATCTATTTTAAATTTTCAAATTTTCGTTCAATATGTTCTAAACTCATTTTAAGTTTAAAATTTTTATTTTGAGATTTTATCTAACAATTTTCGAAGCATTTTAGTTTTCTGGCAGCTTGCAGCGACTTTGGGAAAATTGGCCTAACTTCTAGCTCGGATGTCCAAATGATGAACCGTGTTTTGCGTTGCAAACTAGACTCATAGAGGATCGCAACGGTATAGGTCTTGCAGCCTAATTATTCAGGAGGAAAAGCAGTTTATTCTGCAAAGTTGACTCATGTGCTGCCACCGCAGAAAGATGAAAAGGACATTGTTGAGTTTTGTCAAGAAATTCAAATTTGTTGCCAAGTATGCTTCTTACATCATCAAAAGAGGTTATATTTGTTCAAAAATTGATGTGCATTGCATTTTTTTTATTTCGTTTTAACCTACCCCATTTGCCCCTCACTTGCTCAAATTTTCAAACATTTTAAAATTAAAGGGGAGAGCTTAATCTCAATCCTTGAGAGGGAGTCAATTGTATTTGTCTTCCTTTTTGATTCACACAAAAGGGGGAGAAATATGTTGTTTAAAAAATATGGTTTTTCTTGTTATGCAACATTGTGCTTTAATGTTCATATTTTTATTCAAGTTTTGTGATCATCAGAAAGGGGGAGATTGTTGGGTTTTGGAAACCTGAATAATCTTGGTTTTGATGTTAACAAAACTTGTTATTGTGTTGATAACTTCATCAAGTGTGCAGTTCATAGATCATGATTAAGAGCTTGATGAATTACAAAGAAGTTGCTGGAAAATATCAAGTTGGACCAAGACTGTAATTCTGGCAGAGCGGATTATTTCGATCATATCTCATAGCTCAGATATCTAAATGGCGTGCATCCAAAGAGATTGAACAGTCAACTCAAAATACTAAAAGTCATATTTCACAACCGATCGGCTAGTTCGAATGTTATCAAGGAGAAAAGACGCCTGGAAGATCGAGCTGTACCGCAAAGAAACAGCAAGCTGTTTCATCAAGCAACTGTCAGCCTGTTGGTCATAACTCTTAGCTCGCTTATCGGAACGGAACAATTCAGTATGGGTTAGAAATCTAAGACACAGATCTAAAAGTCATCTTCGGAAGTCAAAGACTGAATCGGATGTTAAGATGGCCAAAAAGCTTCTGCAAGTCACGTCATGTGCTGCTGCATCCAGCAAACAGACAGCAGGACCATCGCCTCGTATTTCAAGCATAACTCTCTCATACGAACTCGAAATTGAGCGATTCTTGATTCCTTGAAAAGCTAAGAGAAAGGGATACAACTTTTATGTAGATCACTTTGCCCAGAAATCAAATAATCAAGAGCTACAAGCAACAGATCAGAAGAGCAAGTTTATCAATCTGTTTTGTATCAAGCTGATTGTCCAGACTGATCCTGCCAGACTGATCTGCCCTAGACTGATCCAGACCAGACTGAGCTGCCCATACTGATCTGTCCAAGCTGATCCGGCCAGATTGATCTGTCCATGCTGATCCGGCCAGTCCGGTCCGAAATACAAAGAGCCCAGAAACCAGAATATGACCGTTGCAAGCTCGGGAATGGTGCAAAACCTTCTCCAACGAGCATATTCTTGTGTCTAACGTATATATCATTACTTGGGGCTATATATACATGATTTGGAAGCTCAATAATAGCTGATTGAAGATCAATCCAAGCCTTCCAAAGCAAACCCACTTGGGATTTAATTGGGGAACTTCAAAGACAAAAGTTGCTAAATGAAGAGCACTCCCCAAACCTTTGGCACCACTTACCTTGCTATATCAGATCTAGTTAGAGATCATTTGTGCCATATATATTCACTCTATTCATTGTATATGAGAGCTTAATAGATGAGTGAATATCGTTGTAACGGTTGATGATTTATCACAACCGATGAGAGGTCTTTGTATGTGAGACATTAAAGAACATACATAGTTGAGTTGCTAGGAGTTCTAGTTGGATGGGGCATTCCCAACTGGATCGGGTTTGTACAACGGGATTGTATAAATCAAAGTCTTCTAGTGGAATCCTTCCATAAGGTGGAAGAAGGGGAGACGTAGAAGGATTACACCACCTTCGAACTTCCATAAACAAATGCTTGTTTATTTACTTTAATTGCATATCTTTAAAATGCCTTTCAAATGTTTAATCGGTTATAGAGCCGGTTATGTCGAGTGTCTTCCGCTCGGTTTTGTAACCAAACTCGATATAATCTCTCGATGCAAGTATTTCAAGAACACGAGCTATTGAAGCTCAAGTTGGTTGAACTCGGGTGTGGAATGACAACCCACCCCCGGAATCGATCCTGACACTCGTATTCAAGTAATTGAATACGACGGGTGACCCGTCGGGGCGGGCTGTCACAAAGAAAGCAAGGGCTTGAGAGAGAATTGTAGGATTTCTTAGGTGTGTTATGGTGTTGTATGCGTTTTAAAATCTGATGTTGTCCATTTATACTTAGTCAATGTCATATCAAGTTTATTCCATGTGTTCTACCATGCATCAAGTACATGGCCTCCATATAGAGTTACTACTTTACCAATTGTATAATAAGACATGTATTACAACAACTCCATATAGTTGTTCCCAACTTATTCCATTTCATTTAGTAGCAAACTTTCCCCTATCACATATGAACATCATGCCCTTTGCCATATAAAATCCTTCATAGAATGTTCTCATACTCGGGTCAGCTCGAACCCAAGTCCACATCATATCGTAATTATCTCATAATTACACATTAAGCCAATAAAACATGTGATTCGTAGTTAGACATTACAACGTTCAAATAAAATATAACACCAAATATATTTTTACCAAATCCAATAAACGGATAAATAAATGAATGTCACTAAAATCAATATAGTATCACTGATACCAGCAGCCTTCAATTACCATAAAGTTTAACAAACCATCCATTATTTTAGTCAAAAACTTTTTAAAGTATACAATTAACCCCCAAAAGTATCATTTCCTTCTCCGACACGTCTCTCGCAAGTATCCGACACGTCTCTCAAGTGTCCGAATTATTTTTTATTTTTAAATTAAGGACACGTCATGTGGCGTGTTCGATACGTGTCGGAGGGGTGTCCGAGGAGTATCGATGTCCTAGATATGTCTTACATTATACCAAGTGATTTTCAGGAATGTGTATGCAACATAGTCTGTCGGCTCTATGATCCAATCCCTTTCATCATAGAGAATCTTTAATTGATTTATTGTCGTTAACTTTAACCCTCTATTAACAGTAAGGACTATTCTTATTATTGTTTGAAAGATTAAGGACTAAAAGTGTAATGATAAAATGTTTAAGACTAAAAATGTTTTAGATGTAAAGTATAGGGACTAAAAATGTGTTTTTCCCACGTCAATAAAAAAATTATTTGCATATTAAAACAAAATAAGTAAAAAAAAAAAAACAAAATATGTAAACAATCGAATTACGCCAGACTAGAACTGTCAAAATGGGCCAGGCCCCCGCCAAATAGGCGGGTTGAGCCAGCATTTTTAAGGCCCGCCAGCAGGCGGGCCTATATGGGCTGGCCCAAACGGGCCGCGGGTTTTGGCGGGCCAACCCGCGGGTTGGCGGGCTAGCCCGCGGGTTGGCCCTATTTTTTTTTAAAAAAAAAAATTTGTTATTTTTTTTTTAGGTTCAATCCATAGATAAATACTCAATATCACATTGAAGCATTCGATCTACTGTATATTTTTCACTTGGTCTTGCTTTAAAGTTGCAACAAGTATTTAAAAATTGAGTAAAATAATGATTCACTAATCAAGTTTTTTTATTAACAGTGTTAATATCTAGATAAAACCTAAAACAAGTTTTATTATTCTTCTAGCATCATTTTCAGGTTAGGCAAGTTTAGTTGGAAATATTTTTTTGAACTTTCTTTTAAAAAAAAAATAATAAAAAAGTGATTTTAAAAAAAATATTAAAAATTAAAAAAAAATATTTCGGCGGGCCAGCCCGCCCCAACCCGCGGCCCGCTTCGGGTCGGGTTGGGTTGGGGTTTTCCCAACCCGCCTGGAGGCGGGCCCAAACGGGTTGAGCCCGTTTGGGCCGCGGGTTGGGCGGGCCAGCCCGTTTGGGTCGGGCTGGCCCGTTCTGACAGCTCTACGCTAGACATGACCACGGTTCGTGAACCGCCGGTTGACGGTTCGGAACCGCCGGTTCGACGGTTCAAAAGAGCTCGACCCTTAACCTTAACCTTCGTAGACGGTTCCGGTTACGGTTCGTGAACCGCCGGTTACGGTTACGGTTACGGTTACGGTTAACCACCGGTTACGGTTACGGTTCGATCCTTATATTTTTTAAATTAAAAAAATTAAAATTAAACTTTTTATTTAAACAATTTAAAACTTACTATAAAAGAATCATAAAAAAGAACAAATGAAATGTAATGGGGGGAGAGTTTGAACTTTTTAAGTTGTCATTAACTCTCTATATTCATATGAATCATTTAGCGATTTCTAGTTTAATTTGTGGGTATATCTAGTGGAAATTTTCTAGCTCGTATGCCATTAATCTTACAAATCTAGTTAAATCTATCATTTGTATATTTTGTGCGCTTTGTGCGCCAAAATGTTACTATGAATTATATATGATATCATACGTGATTCTAATCGTAATATTTGAATTAAATAACTTCTATTTTTGGATTGTCGTAATTTTTGTGTTGAGAAAACAAGAGTTTCGATACAAAACACCATCCAATAATTAATCTAAACATATTACTTTCTGGATAAAAATAGGATAAATTTCAAAATTAATCCAATAGAATATATTTACTTCTAATATTAGTCACAAATTTGTTAGGACTAATCGAATATAGATCGACTCATGAGATTTATGCACTCTCATAGTCACTGTCTTGTGCTGCTCTGGTGCTTGTTGTTTACATCTCCTCTTTTAGTCAGACACTTATTAGTTGTGTTTAAATCAATTTTAGTGATAAGTGTTTATTTTTAACTGAGGTTTCTATGTGCTCAAATATGTTACATTAGACGTTGTTCCCAAATCAATTATCGGATAAATTTAAAAAAAAATTATATAATATAAAGTTAGTGAATTATCAATTCAATACGTTGTTCCCAAATCAGTATAAGTAAATTATGACAATATTTTATTAATTAGTCAAATATTACATTATTGAGTTTCTATTGTAAGTTATTGTGATAAACTAAGATATACTTATTTAATTATTATATATATAATGTAAATCCAATAATAATCATAAAATACTTGTAGAATAATTATAAATGACATATAATATATTTGTTTTGTAATAATTTGCTTCAAATATTTTATTTTGCAACCACTATTATAGTTCTTATTAATTTATCCAACAATTTTGTTATATTTACTTTGTTATAGATATGTTTTTATTATAAAATATTTATATAAGAGCATAATATATTTTTTTTAGATAATTTTTATTTTTAAATATAAAATAGTTTTTATTGTATTAGACATATAATATATATATTGTCTTTTAGTATATATATTTATATTGTCTAAAATAAAACAATCAAGACAATAGCTTAGTTGGTAATAAGCTGTATATACATGTCAGAGGTCAAGGGTTCGAATCCTGAATAACACAATTTAATTTTAAATAATAAAAAATTTAAAAAAAAAAAAGATGTGTGGAACCGGCGGTTCCCGGAGGTTCGAACCGCCGGTTGTGGAACCGCCGGTTCCACGGTTATTAATACCCGTGAACCGTAACCGGCCCGTACAGTGACGGGCCGGTTACGGTTTCGAACCGTTGAACCGGGTCAACGGGTAACCGGCCCGTTGACCCGGTTACGGTCCGGGCCATGTCTAGCTCTACGCCAGACTGACGTCAAACGCCGTCGTATTTGATTCGCTTGAACCTGACATCGAATCGTTTACCCCGGTGCTTTTGTACCGGAAGCACCCTACTACAGTACACATACTTTATGCCCCTCTGTAGCAGTTTACTTTGCTGAAATTTGCAGAAAACCTACGATCATCTCCACATCTAATCAAATTTGTTTTCTCGCTCCGGTTTATGTATACAAAATTATGGATTTTTAATGCGTATTGTAATTGTGAAGTTATTTAGATAAGGTGATTTGAATGCAGTGTGGATTGCTGCTTTGGGGGGTTGATATGATAGGGATTACTTGGCTTAGTGCGTTTCTAATCGGGGCGGTTTGTTTTGCGCTGGGATGCCTACTGGGGGCACGCCATTCCGCTCGAGATTTTCGTTTACTGACTGCATCCAGAGAATCTGAGACTGCCGTGAACGACGATGATAAAAATAAGAAGAAAAGTGGTGGTAAACAACCACTTGAGGTTGAAAAACTGGCTGGAATTCTGGAAGATTTTAAAATGGTGATTGTGTTAGCTTTTATTTGATTACTATGGTGCCATATGTGTTATAAGGTCTAACAATTCACGATTTTTGTGAAGGTTTTAGTAGTGAGAAATGACTTGAAAATGGGGAAAGGGAAGATTGCTGCCCAATGCAGGTAATATATGGTACAGTTCGATACTTGCTTTGAAATTCAAGGTTCGATTACTGTTTTATGGTAGTAAATTAGCTGAATATATTTTGTAGATATCGATGTTATCAAAGCAGAAACAAAAGATTGTTTTCATTAGTTTTAAATAATAATCCTTTTTTGTCCAAATAAATCTATTTATTTCGTTGTGGGAACTTGGATAAAACATTATTGTATATGTCAATAAAGAGGAGAGAACTTCAAACATGTAATATGTGTTGATTACTGAAGAATTGTAAGGAAGAATGGCATTACTAGATGCTGAAGTTTCTGATCGGAAGGGAAATGTTTGCAACTTATATTCATTGGTTCTTATGCTTTATCTGTGTGGATGTGAAATAATCAGAATTAAACTCATGGCTATTAATATTGACAACCGTTTAAACGTATACCTGTTGTCAATAATTTTTCAAAAGTTTTTTCTTTCTTATTCAGAATGATTTCTTAAAAGCTCATTTACATTTAAAAGTATCTTTTTTGTTTCACGACCTAATTGCCTCTTATTGTGTACAGCCATGCGACCTTGGGTCTGTATAAGAAACTTCTAAACAGGGCACCAAAGTCATTGAACAGGTACTTTGTAGACCTGATTCCAAATAAGTTTTCATGTAATTTGAATTAACATGGTTGTTTTCAATTTTTTTACTGTTTAAGGTTGATCTTTATGCAGGTGGGAGATGTGCGGGCAGGTAAAGGTGGTTGTAAAAATTGAAAGTGAAGATGATATGCTTGTTTTACAGGTCAGACCGGCAACTGAGAAGAATTCCAGTGACATGTTATGGAACTTAAGTGTTTGTTTTAGCCTCATGCATAGCATCATACAATATGCAAATAGTGCTATGTTATTTTTTCAACTACAGTGCTTAACCCAAGGAATAAATAAACACGGAAGAAGTCAACTTTAAGTGTTTTATTGTTGATTTTTCTTGAAGGATAGAGTAAGCGAATTATTATTTCAATCCCATGCTAACTGGAAGTACTGTGAACAGGTGGTGATTCATTTCCTGTGGAAAGAAAAATAAGATGGTATAATATATAAATAATATTTCAAATTCTTAGTTCTTGAGCATCAATTTACTGTCTCAAGCATAAGCAGAATCCCTTATAAGATACCTTACTATCTAAACTTTGACCTGCTGGATTAATGATTTCGGTGGAAAAAGCTATGATGCTGATGATTTGCTTCTGGCACATTATGTATTGAATGCCATCCCAAATAACAAGAAATAGAATTCTTTGTTGGTGTAAACATGATATAAAATCTTCTTGTGCCGGAAAACTACATAACTATGTTCATGATCGAACTGGGTGCTTCCGCTTACCTTCTTGAGGAAGCACTAACTTCATTTTGAAAGTTTAATGTGCACATCTCAAGATAATCATCCCTCATTTGCATAGAAACCTTTTCGTATGGAATATCCATAGATTATATACTTCATCACATGTTATAAATTCCAGTGCCAGAGTGTAATATTCTTTGTCATCACTAGTCTACTAATGTCTTTTAACTTGTGCAGGAAAGGGCAAAGTCACTAAATATACCAACACATATCACTATTGATGCCGGGAGAACACAGATCGCTCCTAGTGAGTTTTATAGCTATTTATTTTCGTGTGGATCAGTGAATCAGTTTCATGTTTATGTAGAAGGTGACAATTAGAAACACAATGAAACTAATTTAATAATCTTACATGAACTGCCATAATGTATTCATGCTACTTTATTTTGATGAACTGAACATCAGTGAAACCAAATTTAAAGAGGGAAAGCATGACTCCCCACCTCTGCCCCCCAATCAATAAAAAGAAATATTCACACAAGTAAAGATCTGCATATGATCTTTATAGACTTAGAGAAGTCCTACGATAAAGTACCAAGGGAGATATTATGGTGGTCTTTGATGAAGAAAAAAGTTCACAGGTCAATATAATCAAGGGCATATACGACGAAGTAGCATCCAATATGAGAACGTGCAGGGGTGACAAGTGAGTTCTCGATCACTATTGAATTGTATCAAGGGTCTGCATTGAGTCATTTCTTGTTTGCCCTAGTGATGGATGAGATAACAAAAGACATACATGGAACATACTTTTTGCTGACGATGTTGCGTTAATCGACGAGACAATGGTAGGGGTAATGCCAAATTGGAGTTATTGAGAGAGATGTTGGAATCAAATGGTTTTAGATTAAGTAGGTCTAAAACAGAATATATGGAGTGTAGATTTAGTGGTCGTTCCTTTCGGGATTCCGGTGTTGTAGCACTCGGTGTCAAGAGGCAGCAAGTTTCGATACCTAGGTTCAGTTATCCAAAAGGATGGAGAGATTGACAGTGACGTTAACCACAAGATTCGGGTTGGCTGGTTGAAATGGAGAAACGCCACCGGAGTTCTATACGATCGTAATATCCCGCTGAAATTGAAGGGAAAGCTTTATAGAACCGCCGCCGAAGAGGAATCGCATCTAAAAGATGGGTGTGGCAGAGATGCGTATGCTTCGTTGGATGTGCGGTAAGACCAGAAGAGATAAAATAATGAACGAAGATATTCGAGTTGAAGTAGGTGTAGCTTGTATAGAAGGGAATATGCAAGAAAGCCGCTTACGTTGGTTTGGTCATGTTCGACGTTGGCCCAGCATTGCATCTGTGCGTCGAGTGGAGTCCATAGATTTCGGTCAATTCACGAGATCGAGAGGACGATACGAAGAAGACATGGCTCGAAGTTATATGGAAAGACTTGGAGTGCAAGGGGATTACAGAAGATATGCTGACCGATAGAAGCGTTTGGAGAAGACTGACGCATGTGTCCGACCCGACTTGATTCTCTCTATTGTTCATATAGAATACCCAAATTCGTTGGAATTAAAGGCTTAATTCTTGTTTGCTACGCGTTACCTCATAATGGCTGAACATTTAGGGGCTTCAATTTATAATCCAAACATTGTACTACTCAATTTACATGTTTTTAAAATTAATCGTGAGCTTTTCATAAAGGTGGCTCATATCTATTTCAGAGATATATTTTTGGACCGAAAGCCTAAACTGCAAGGTGGTTAGTAAACCTAGTTTTATTAAATAGGGCTTATTACCTCTGCGCTTTTTATTGGCGCAGAACTATGGATGGATTCAGTTTTGAGTTGTGGAATAAAAAATGAACTGAAGCAAAAAATGCTCATAAACGGATAATTGAACTGGCTGCCTAATTTTTTGCATCAATATTAATAGATTTTATCATCTATGATTATAAACTTGAAGTCTATAAAAATCCAACCTCCAAATGAACATGCTAAGTTATCATATGTTGATAGAGAGAAAACATTCTGTTTTTGTCTGAGAGTTTAAGGAAAAAACCCACTTCGACCGATCATATCATAGGTCCGTATTCGTTGTTTGATCAGAACATATTTATGAACTAAATTCAATTTTTATTCTGGATTACGTTTATTGCTTACCACTCAATTCCTCCATCCCTATTTTCCAGATTCGAGGACGGTGATGGCAGTGCTAGGTATGGTTCACATTTCTTTTTGTCTATGTGACTTCAGTTCTCAAAGCTGGAGCAAGATTATTTGGGGTCTACGCTCAGTTTAGAAGAAATTGTGTTTTGTGGCTGCACGCAGAGTTGTGTAAACTCACTTTGTCAAGTCATACTAATAAGTATCTACACTTCTTTCATTTGTATTGCAGGGCCAGCTGACCTAGTCGACGACGTGACTGGTGGATTAAAGCTTTTATAGCTCAAAATTTACATTATCATTGATCTCAATACGATACAAGGAAGTTGGCAAGATCTTTGCTGGACAAGAGAAAATGGGGATATGTAATTTCTAACATGGTGTTGATGTGTGAAAGCTTCTTATGATGACGACAGATTTTAGACATCAATCATTATTTCTGGGGAGGGATCTCTATTGTTTCTTAGACTCACAATTGAAATAATGTTATTTATGATTAAGAGTGTTTCACTTGTTCTGTCTCATGTTTGCAAAGCCTTTTGTCAAATTGAACTTTTCCGATTTCCATTACTGGATTATGACAGAAATTATATGTGCTATGTATGCTGTATAATCCAACCAGAGGGGTAAAAAAATATTATAATTTTGTACTTTTAACATCTTTGAATATATCGAAGTGAGTTTGAACTTGAATGCTAATTCTAGCCGAAAATATTTAACGACTCGAGCACCTTGCATCTGAGACTTCAAATTTTCTTTATATTCGTCTCGATTGTGTTAATTTACACCCTTACTAATATGAAAAATGAATTGTTACGTAGAAAGAAGGCCGAAAACCTAAAAAGCTCTTGATCATGTCAGTATGGTGGTGGTATTCGTTTCCGATGCGAGGCTTAGAGATATAGACTAAAATAAATCATGACATAATGAGTAAAAAAATTAACGCATACTTTATTAGGTTATCATTTATTGTTGTACTTAACTATATGCAGATTGCACTTGACCAGCTTTTTAGGCTTGCTTCTGGGACGGTATTACCTTGTACAATTTACTTTTGTTCGATGGGGGCTCGTTTTAATATAGTTTACGTTATGTCGAATTAGATTTATACCCTTTTAGTTTTACAACTATTGTTTTAACCCTCATAATTTAAAAATAACATCAATCTTTCGCGATATGCATTTTATTCCAAATTATAGAAAAAATAACTGCACTTTTCCTTTAATTATTTATAAGGTTATCTATTATTACTCAATGGAGTTCATAAAATACAATTACTACTAGATGAAGATGTAGTTGTAAGTTTCAATAAAAAAAAATCAAATAACGCGGAGATGCAAATGGAGAGAAGTTAAAAAATGAAATTTAATTTTCCGACCTGCCGGATTCGAACCAGCGACCTAAGGATTTGCCTGCAAGACTACTACAGTCCTCCGCTCTACCAACTGAGCTAAGGTCGGTATTTGTTAGTTTGACTGAGATGTTAATATATTAAAACCTTTAAATCATCAACACGTGACAAATTGATCGCCTCCCTTCTGTCACCAACCATATCCTTCAGTGGCGCCATAGTTTTTGAAGTACCATAACGAAGCCCCTGCTAACTCAATTACTCTCCCTGAAGAAAGAAATGGTTGTATCAGCGTCTGGTATTTCTTCTAGGTTTTGCTTCTTTAGAGGAGGACTGAATCCCAATTTAGCTCCGAAATACCGTCGGCCGCCAGTTTCGAGATGCTGTAATGCCAGACTGATCACAAATCCCGATTCTTTCGAGGTTGGAAGGTTAATTGGCAGCTACGGTTTCCTCAATATCACCAGGTTCGTCCATTAATTCATTATTGATGTTTTCCAAAATCATTTTCCCGTACATGTATTAACGTTTTGAGAATTATTCAAAATTGCTGACAAAGTGATGGAATTGATGTAGAAAATAATATTTTTTAAAGCATTTACCCCATTTTTACTTGAAACAGCTACTCGGGTTTGAAGTCGATGGACGTGGAATATTCGTCCCCTGATACGGGAAGATTGAGAGTTCAAGACGTTGGAGAAGGAGAAGTGAAGATCAGGTGCTAACGCTAGTTCATATTTTTCTGTCTTCTACATGAATATGAATTCCAGCATGGAGTTTAGTATGTGAATTTACAAAATGCTTGCCGCTTATAGTACTTGTGGCAGCTATTTGCAGACTTTATGAAGGAAGAATTGTTCAAGGCCCGCTTAGACGCACTCCTGTTATTTTTAAGGTGATTGTCTGTTCACTAAATCTTAATATTGACATTCATGGTTGTCCTTCCCTGTTAAATATTTTGGAACATGATGCCATATGGGAGTTTGAGTTCGCCAACAAATTTGATCATAATTGTGCTTTCACTTCATAGATTCTACACACTGAGACTTTATGCTGGTTTCCTCTAATTTTTCGGATCAAGCTCATCGAATGATGTCATTAAGGTATATCCTGGACAACAAGTTGGCGGAATCGAGGCTGACAAGATGGCTGCTAATGAGCTGAGTGCCCACGCTTCCCTACAAGTACTGTCAAGTTCTTGGTTAATTTTGATCCGTAGCCCACTTTCTGATGATTTAAAAATGAACTTTATGAACCTTCCATAAACCATATACTTGCATACAGAGCAGTTCTAACGCCATAGCATGCCAGAATATCCAGATTCTTCTAGGAGGGTTTGAGACAAAAACTGGTGAACAGGTCTCTATCCCCGAGATTTTGCTTTCTGATGAACTACATTTTTGTGCTTATATTCATAGAAGCCTTATATAAGATATTTTCTATAGTGGCTTGCTTTCCGGAACGACGGAAAGTACACTGCTGCTGATTACGCGAAAGTCACAAGTGAAAAGTTGTCTAAGGATCGTGAACATGGAGGTCAAATTTCTTGGAATCCTTATGTGAAAGATGAAACGATGAAGCGTAGAAGGAAATATGTTGCTAAACTTCTTCAGGGTGCTATGAGAGGCCTGGCCTACATGCATGACCATGAAAGATTGCACCAAAGTTTAGGACCTGTTTCTGTGGTTGTCAAGTATAGATCCACTATTTCAGTTGAACTGTTATTTTTTGTTATTTCCATAATACATCTTTCTTCTCATTTGAACATTTTTGAGCTGTCTGTTTTGCAAATGTTAGTACAATGGTTGAGAAAGAAGCTCCTTATCTAGTTCCACAGCTTCGAGATCTTGCCTTTTCAGTTGATATAAGGTATGCCTTAAATACAGATGATTAAGTTAAGCATGCATTGCATGCCTGTATGTTTTAGCCAAAATTAAACTTAGTATTAACTGGATTAGCCACCTTATTTCTTGGGATTTCTAGGAGGTTAAAAAAATTATTTCTGCATGCTTATTCCCAGTTATTTGTCCCAATAGCCTAACATATAGTTTGTATTTTAAAGATGATTGATACAGGCTTGGAAGTGGTACAGTCTCACAAGCCTTGGTATTTAGTCTCATTGTAGTATTCAACACCTGCACTTGAGGAAAAGCTAACTCTATTATCACTTGCTATGTCTCAGAATTCAAGTCCAACAGATAAGTGATAGCCACCAACTGTACGTCTGCGATCTAGCTTAAATGAAGCCATTAAGCTAAAAAAAATGGTGCATACTTATACAAATTCACTGGCCTAACTAAATTGATTCGTTTCACCATACATGTGCAACTTTCATATTTGAATTGGAAAAAAGAATGCACCATTCCAAGTGAATCAGTTATGTCAAACTGATACTACTTTTAGCCATAATTTTAATTCAATTACGCAGTTTGCAGACCAAAGGCTATCCCAGTCCAATTGGTTTACAGTCTTGATGCATAACAAATGAGTTGCTAGCCAAAAGTGTGGATGCAGGAACTAATCCTTCGCATGAGTGTCATGTTTTAGTTGTCAATCCCACATCCTAAAGATATCAGGGTTTTCTCACCCTATGTAGTTTTAAATCGTTTGGATTTTGACTGGATATTAACAATTTTGTGACTAATTGTGTTGAAATGTGAGTGAGGACAAATCACGAAGCACTCGTGAGTCTGAATGTATGAATTTAGTCATAGGCTGGTGTGCCTGATTTGTCGCAATGTGTTCAGGAGGGTGCCAGCAAGAGCATGAAAACTAAATGTTGTGGATGGAGAAATGTTACAGCCTGTGCGCATGATAGATCTGCCAAGAGTCACTGGCATAATTAAACACCTCAGCATTCATGAGCAAGTTCCATACAAAGGAAAATGATAGATGGACTAATTTATAAGTTTGACAGAGCAATCCATGTTTTAGCTTTTGGTACGATTTTAAAGTCATTTAGAGGCTTAATGATCATGTTGCATAAATGGGATTGGAGATTATTTCACTCGCCAAAGGATCTTAAGCCTAGAAAATCTACAGAAATATGAGGACCCCTAACAATTTATAAGGTCATTCATATGGCATGTGGTTTTGTCCTATACCTTCTAAGATGGAAAGTATTGTTGCTTTCTAGGTACTCTGAGCTAGCTGAAGGGTCGATGCTATCTGAAGGACTTTGGAGAAGGGCGTCTGCTGCTGGTGCTTTCACACCTTTGGAGAAACGAGCCTTTGGAATTGCAGATGACATGTACCTTGTTCTCCGAATACAATGGATATGCAACGTTTTTTGAAAGATTTATTTTTGATGCTGATACATCTTTGGCTCTTTACAGATATGAAGCTGGCCTTCTTTTCGCTTACTTAGCTTTTGTTCCATTTTGTGAAACAGGAGTCATGGATAGTCTTTCCTTGCGGGTGAGCTATGCATGCATCTTACGTTCATTTTTTGAACACGTTCTTTCTAAATTTAAGAACTGGAATATTTGTTCCTGTTGTGTTAATCCGTTCAACAAATTTGCAGAGGCTCCTAGAGAACACGTTCCAACTTGATATTGAAGCTATGAGAGAGTAAGTTGCGTACACATTGTTTGCCTTGAAATTTGGAAATCACATGTGAAATCATGGATGTCTATGGATACAAATCAGTCTTTGTGAGTGTGAACCATCTTCCACTTTATTATGGTGTTTTGAGTCCACGAAGAACACGTGGATGTAGAGCCTGAACTTTTATATTTGTGAGGACTAGGACGATTTCTTTCATGTACATGTACCTGTATCGAGTCGTGGCCTTTTGGCTTTACAAATGCATTTTCTGTCCTATTCAATCTTTGGAAAAGCTTTTTCTTGGGAAAAAAAATGAGAACCAACCTCAGGGATCAAATTAAAACCCTGCTGATTCTTCTTTTTTCTACGATATTATCATTATTCTCTCCACTGTATTCAAGTTCTAGACAGTTCTAATCAAATCTTGTTTGCTTGCTCTTTGACAGATATTGTCTAGCTGATGACCGCTTGGTTGAAGCTGTTAAATTTCTAGATCTCGATGATCGTGCTGGTTGGGATTTACTTCAGGTTCATTTTACTTTTCTTCGAGTTCTGACTAAATGGGAGATATTACTACTGCTAGAATCACTAGACCTTGTTGATTTTTAATCCAAGTGGTCGCTCATGTATTTCGGTATACCCACATTTGTGCAGGCCATGTTAAATCGAGACTTTCGACAGAGGCCGATTGCAGAGGCTGTGTTGAACCACAGATTGATCACTGATGGGATTGCTTAAAGTATTTGATTAATATATCAAGCAATTGTATGATATAAAACATGATTGAATCCATATCATCAGTAAAAATCTAATAAACTGCAATGTGGTGGATACGAATTCAAACTTCTTGATGGAAAAATTCGAAAAAAATTCTCTACTACTTTCGAGCACATAATGCAACTCTTTAAAATATTATCTACAATATATATGGAAAGTCCTATGAATCGAAATATATGAAATTGCAGCTTCGGGACTTTTTATTAGCTACAGTTGGATCAGGAAAAATCGATTCTTTCAGTGGAAGAAGTCCTCAATGTAAAGTTGTAAACTGATGTTAAATTATGTTTGTTATAAATAATAAATTTAAAAACAAACCGTATCTGAGAACAGAGGATTACCAAACTTTTGATTAGATGGAAATAATTATGGGAGTCAAATAAATTCAAAAGTTCAATTCGATGCTATGTTCAGTATTGATTAACGATGTTTGTGAGTTTTGATGCTGCGCCTGCTACGGTGCTGCGCCACTGTGGCTTTAGCATAGGTTTTTTATTTTTTTATTTTTAAGATTTAAAGATTTATTTTATTTGAATAGAAGTCGCTCCAATGTTCTCTGTAATCATGGGCATTAGCTGATGAAGTAGCTCTGTCGTTTGAGTTCAGATACAAATGATAATAAGCTGCTAAATGCAGGAGAATCCAAATAGCATTTGCCGTAAACCCAATATTAACACATAATTTCCCATTTGTATAAGAACTATTACAAGTACCCAAATGATAGATGACCAAAACGAATGTAGATTATTCAAACGTGTAAAATATAATATTTTAGGTAAAAATGAATCCTTCTATTGAGCTCAGTGTCATTTCAGATTACCAAAATGGATGGGGTTACGATTTCTTCATGTCTCATTACTTCCAGAACTCCGAGTTATGGCGCCTTACAACAGAAAAAAAAAAAAAAAAAAAAAAAAAACAACTCAATTTGCTTGGTCTAACCAATAAGTGATATTTGAGAGCACTTAGCCATCCATCTTGGTTTAATCCCATACTAGTTATATTTGAGAGCACTTAACCATCCATCTTTATTTAATCACATTCTACACTCATGTTCTTGATAAATTCCAGTTTTAAAGTTGTTTACTTTCAGTGTGGTAATGCACAATCATAAATATAATCCATCGTTGATGCTAACGAATATACAAGCCCAATGTCAATTTCATCAACCGGGAAAACTGATGTGACTAGAAATAGACACATCTATTGCGCTTAATTGTCTACGATTTGGTATATTTTGATGGATAAATTGATACATATGCTACCTAATCGTATATTTGTGTAAATGTAGGGAAAGGTGAAGAAATCAAGCTAAAATGATGAAAGAAGCAATAAAGTTGAAGAAAAGAGGAAAAAACCGGAATCCAAGACACATGTTGCTCCTTTCTCCTCAAATTTCTATATGTTCGAGCCAAGTTTTGGAAATGTGGTCCATATAAAACTTGTAGAACTTTGAGTTATCTTCGCGTGGACAGCTGACTCGTCAAATTCGGAGTTCGTATGAGAAAGTTATGGCCAAAATACGAAACTCGCCAGAAAAATGGAAAATCAGGCGTAAAGACGCCATTTCAGGCGTACCTACGCCAGTGCTACGGGAATTTAGGCGTAGTTACGCCATTTTAGGCGTAATTACGCCAATAGGATTTTGGAAAGTTAAAATTCTTGATTTCTTTCCTTCCCACATGGATTCTAACCTACTCCATCAGCCTCCCAATACATATATACTCGAAATTCAGACCTTTTAACCATCTAGATAGTTAGGGTAGAGTAGTTTAGAATAGTTTTACAATTTTTCTCTCAATTTTGTTGAAGAACACTACGAAGATCGAAACGAAGGCGGGATTGACACCTCGAATAGCGGAGATCGGATTAGTTTTCTTTCCTTTGTTTTATTTATTGTTTTATCTTAGATTATGTCTAGCTAGTTTTAAATCTTGGTTGAGGAAGACAAAACCTTGGATTTATTTATCTTGGGGAGATTCATACGCTTTTGTTTATCGATTTTATTGAATTCATTGTTTTTCTGATTTTGTTGATATGATTGATGTTTGTTTATTGGATTGACAACCTAGTAACTTGCATATAATCTATTGCTAATTGGATATCAAATAAGAGATTGTTTGAGTAATCTAATTGAAGAAGCAACTAAGATCGATAATTGCCTGCTGTTGGTGTTATTAAATTCTTAGAGAAAACCATTGACTAAATTATATAAACCGCTTGTGTTTATGTTGTTTAGATTCATCGCTCACTAGTTTTGAATGATGTCATGATTTTAATCTTGAATATGCATATAGAGATTGATTGATTGGTGAAAGTTAAATTAGAACGCTTGGACTAATTGACTATGAATAAGGTGAGGGAGGAATTAGATTTTCAATTGATGAATATTCAAGTAAAATTGAGTCTTTTGTGAATCGATGAAATAGATGATAATATCCAAGGTAGAGTCGACCGATACCAAGAATCGCTTTCATTAGTTAATCTTCGTTTTTTAATTTTCATTAGTATAATTCAACCTCACAACCCCATCCTTTATTATTCTTTTGTTTTGATTTTCATTAACACAAAGATTCACACCTCCTCGTGGGATCGATCCCTACTCACGCTACTACATTATTGTTATCAATCTTGAGGATTGAGTGGGGTTAATTTGGGCGTACACGATAAGCGCACACCAAATTTTGGCGCCGTTGCCGGGGAGGCGTTGTATATTTTTCTGTTAATATTTTCTGTTTTTTTTTTCCTTTCTCTTTCTTTTTCCCCCACCGCTACCCTTGTTTGTTCGTACTTACAGGTTGATTTCTGAGAAATCGGATCTTTTCATGGAGGACTATAGGCGACTAGGCGAATTGGAGTATCTTGTGCACCAACTTGGCGTAGGGAGTGGACAAAGTGCATACAACTCAAGTTGGAGTGATCATCCCAATCTCAACTATGGCAATCAATGGATGAGCCCACCTCCACCTTACATGCAGTCCTATCTACCGCCATACATACCGCAATATCTGCCATGACCGCAACAACCTCAATACCATACCCCTGGTGAGTCTTTAGAGGATCTTGTTTCAACACTTAATGATAGTACTTTGCAATTTCAACAGGAATTCAGGGCTAGCACTCAGAATTTGGGTAACCAAATGGAGCAACTAATAAGATCGGCCGATCGGATAGCAGCACAAAAGGAGACCATGATTGCATTCGAATCATGGAGTGATGAAGAAGAGGAGACTATGGAGAAGGTGGTACTGATGCCACCCGAGCTAGAAGAGGAGACCCATGTGCCAATAGAAGAAAAGGAGCTTCCTACAACTCTGAATGGTATGTTTCCAACTGAGAACTATGTTGATTACTTAGATGAATCATGTGCTGTGGAAGAGGAGTCGGCGAAAGAATACTGTGATGAAATGGATCCTTGGGACTATTTTTTCGAAGACAACATCACCTTGGACAGTAGCAAAGAGGTAGAAACTCCAGAAACAATGGTACTGATGCCATCAATACTTGAAGAACAAACAGAGGTCGAGGTGGATAACAAGGAATCTCACCAGAATGAGATTCCCAAAGGCGATCATAGGGGACAACAAGTTAAAGGATGTCATGAGGTAGATCTTGATTGATCTCAACTGACTTCTTTGGAGGAAGGCGGCATAGTGAAAAGACAAAAACCCTCCAAGAGGTGCAAGGCAAATAGGCATCGCCTTAAGCGAGAGGACTGGCGTCGGCCACCGACGTTAAACAGAGGCGCTGCTTGGGAGGCAACCCAAGGGGAGTTAGTTTCCTTTCTCCCTTTTATTTTTTTATTATTTTTTTTAGTTAGACTTTTCTCTTCTCTTGTATTTTTGCCTTACATTGGGGACAATGTAAGATTTAAGTATGGGGGAGGGATTAGTGGCTTGTTATTGCTTTTCTATTGCAAAAATACAAAAAAATCAAAAAATTTGAAAATTTTGAGCTCATAGCTAGTAATGAACACATGCTTAGAATCACTAGCCCATGATGAAACCTAATTGATATCATGCATGCTTTTGAACATAGGTGAATTGTTAACCTTGGAACACTTTGAACTCTAATGCAAAGTTTACTTTAACTTAGTAGTTGAATATTTTGAGCACATTATTGTCATGGCTTGTGAAGTGTGCATAACTTAGTGAAGATTGTGTGAACTTTGTAATAGTCTTAAGAAGTCTCTAATACATGCTAGAACTTAACTACATGCTCTTTGAGGCGTATGTCTAGACTACTTGCAAACATGAAAGTGATATAGGCAATCTTTGATGCGTTTGAGCCTTTCAAGCCTACCATGTTAATAAAATCAATCTCTAGTACCCTTTTTGAGCTTTAATGTAAAAGAATGGTAGTATGCTAAGCATACTAAAGACCCCCATTCAACATTCCTTGACTAGCTTATCATCCTACCCTTTTATCCTAAATATGATTTCAATCCATACCTTTTAAGGGAGTATGATGTATTTCATTCAAATGCACTTGGGAATCATTGAAGTATATTTGTGAACTTTATTGTCAAAAGAATGAAATACATGAAAGAAAAGGAATGCCTTGAGGAAATAGATAAAAATATGACTCCAAGGGGAGCCAAGGCACAAAAGAAGAAAAATGTTGAAACAAAAGTTGATAAATTCAAGCAAGAAGAGAAGCTTTTAGTGTGCATATCATCATACTCTCTTACTTGATATATCCTTACCTTTCTTCCATAAGCCAATACCTAGGCCACACTACAAGCTAATAAAGACCTACTTGATTTATGTTTGCAAAGTGGCTAAGATAGTGGAGAAGAGTGTGCAAGTGAGCTTATATTTGTGTTAGTGTATGACTTGAACTATTGTGGGTTTACTTCTTTTGGATCTATAATTTGTACATGACACTTGTTTATGACCACCCACACACGTTCACTACTTTATTGGGTACGAATTGTTTAGAGATTGAACTTGTTCCACTGTTAACTTTTCACCGCCTTTCATTACTATGCATGTTTAAAATTATTGAGGCATTAAAGTGAGAACAAGTTATTTTGTTATGAACCTATGAGCCAAAACAAAAAGATTGTAGTTTTTTCTGATTTACTCGAGGTCGAGTAAAGTATAAGTATGGGGGTGTTTGATGTGACTAGAAATAGACACATCTATTGCGCTTAGTTGTCTACGATTTGGTATATTTGGATGGATAAATTGATACATATGCTACCTAATCGTATATTTGTGTAAATGTAGGGAAAGGTGAAGAAATTAAGCTAAAATGATGAAAGAAGCAATAAAGTTGAAGAAAAGAGGAAAAAACCGGAATCCAAGACACATGTTGCTCCTTTCTCCTCAAATTTCTATATGTTCGAGCCAAGTTTTGGAAATGTGGTCCATCTAAAACTTGTAGAACTTTGAGTTATCTTCGCGTGGACAGCTGACTCGTCAAATTCGGAGTTCGCATGAGAAAGTTATGGCCAAAATACGAAACTCGCCAGAAAAATGGAAAATCAGGCGTAAAGACGCCATTTCAGGCGTACCTACGCCAGTGCTATGGGAATTTAGGCGTAGTTACGCCATTTTAGGCGTAATTACGCCAATAGGATTTTGGAAAGTTAAAATTCTTGATTTCTTTCCTTCCCACATGGATTCTAACCTACTCCATCAGCCTCCCAATACATATATACTCGAAATTCAGACCTTTTAACCATCTAGATAGTTAGGGTAGAGTAGTTTAGAATAGTTTTACAATTTTTCTCTCAATTTTGTTGAAGAACACTACGAAGATCGAAACGAAGGCGGGATTGACACCTCGAATAGCGGAGATCAGATTAGTTTTCTTTCCTTTGTTTTATTTATTGTTTTATCTTAGATTATGTCTAGCTAGTTTTAAATCTTGGTTGAGGAAGACAAAACCTTGGATTTATTTATCTTGGGGAGATTCATACGCTTTTGTTTATCGATTTTATTGAATTCATTGTTTTTCTGATTTTGTTGATATGATTGATGTTTGTTTATTGGATTGACAACCTAGTAACTTGCATATAATCTATTGCTAATTGGATATCAAATAAGAGATTGTTTGAGTAATCTAATTGAAGAAGCAACTAAGATCGATAATTGCCTGCTGTTGGTGTTATTAAATTCTTAGAGAAAACCATTGACTAAATTATATAAACCGCTTGTGTTTATGTTGTTTAGATTCATCGCTCACTAGTTTTGAATGATGTCATGATTTTAATCTTGAATATGCATATAGAGATTGATTGATTGGTGAAAGTTAAATTAGAACGCTTGGACTAATTGACTATGAATAAGGTGAGGGAGGAATTAGATTTTCAATTGATGAATATTCAAGTAAAATTGAGTCTTTTGTGAATTGAAGAAATAGATGATAATATCCAAGGTAGAGTCGCCCGATACCAAGAATCGCTTTCATTAGTTAATCTTTGTTTTTAATTTTCATTAGTATAATTCAACCTCACAACCCCATCCTTTATTATTCTTTTGTTTTGATTTTCATTAACACAAAGATTCACACCTCCTCGTGGGATCGATCCCTACTCACGCTACTACATTATTGTTATCAATCTTGAGGATTGAGTGGGGTTAATTTGGGCGTACACGATAAGCGCACACCAAAAACCAAAACAAAGTAGCACAAGAATATAGTGAACTTGTGTGACCTTAGCATTGAGCAAGCATTAGAATAAACACCCAAGGCAGGAGATATATTTTCTATAGAAAAAACATATTGTACCACAACAGAAGTATGGTCTCACCATCCTACATTATCATGTGTCGTTCACCCTTGGGCAGAGCAGACAGCGGTACCACCGGTACCCAGTTCTTCCCATCTTCGCCGCTGGAGGCCGAACCCAATGATTATTGATAGGGTTGAATATTACGTGTATTTTTGCAATGATATGTATATATTTTCGTGTAGATTCCGGGATGATGTTACGCTTTTTGATATTTATTTGGTTGTTTCAGGAATCTAGGTGGAAAGTGGAAGAATTGAGCTAGAAGGAAGAAAACGGATCAAACCGAGGCAAGAATTGAAGAATTTGGATTCTGGTACGACCGATCATCGATCGGTAGTGAAGCGCGATCGATCGAAGGGGACAGAGTTTTGGCCAACGAGAAAAAGAAGAGCTCGATCGATCAGAAGCATATGCTCTATCGATCGAGCATGGCAGAAAATTTACAAGCGAGATTGAAGAAAGCTCGATCGATCGGCAGTTTATGCTCGATCGATCGAGCAAGGCAGAGAAATTCAGGGCCGAGGGTTTAAAGTGCTCGATGGATCGAGACAATTGTATCGATCGATCAAGCCGCAGAATTTTCACAAAAAAAAAAAGACTTGATTGAGTTTGATCTATATTAAACACTTCAATCCACCCTCTCTTCTATAAATAAGGGACCTAGGGCACGAAATAAATGAGAATATCAGACCTAATATCAGAATTGACACCAAATTTCAGCCTCCTTTCATCCTCCAACAAGAATACAAGTTTAGAGAAAAATCCTTTGAAGTGCAAGGAAGAAAGCAAGAGAAGAAGTAACGTTCAACGCACGGATTCAACTCCTACGTTATCGTATTTATAAACTTTAGTTGTTTTGATTTTCAAATTTATTGATGTTTATGAGGTTGAGAAACAATTATACATCTTTTTAGTTTGATTTGAATATAACTAAGTTTATTTTATCAAGGTTAGGGAAGATTGTGATTGAGTCTTTGATTTGAATGTGCTTGAGTGGATTAATTATTTTGTGCATGAATTATAATCTTAATGCTACCAAAGCCTTGCTAACCTCGATTGAATTTGTGAATTATAATTGAGATCGAGAGATAAAGTTATAATACGCTATAATAATTCGTGTTGTATGTTAAAGATTTAGATCGAGAGATTAAATCACATACGTGATCACTTTGAATTAAAAGATTTTAAAGTTAACGGTTTTTATCGAGATTTATTCAATATTAAATTGGTTTAAGTGAACGAGAGTTACTTGCTTCAATTTAATATTAGTTTCAATATAGCTTGAGAAAGTGTATTGATTATATTAGGAAATCCGTCACCTTAATAATTAATTGGTTAGTAATTATTTTTACAAACAAATCATTGACGAAAACACAATTGAACCAACATCTTGATAAATTTCTTGAGTCGAATTCCTTCGCATCTTCAAAGGAGTTGATTTAGTTTTTAGTTTTTAAGTTTTTAGTTTAATTAGATAATTAATCATTTATTTCGTAGGCTAAATATAATTTTGCTAATTTTATTTGGTACTTATACGTTAGTCCATGTGGGTACGACATCCTTTCTTTTTAATCACTATACTAAAACTTGACACCGTGCATTTACGGTCTAAAATCGCTACACTGGAATTAATTGTTTAAAATAAAAGCGATCAAGTTTTTGGCGATGTTGCCGGGGACTAATTTGTATAATATCATACGAGATTAGTTAATTGTAATTTAGCCATTTATTTTTGTTTTGTTTATTTGTCACTTTTGACCATTGGGTTTATTACATTCGTGTTTCTCCTTGTGGGTTGATTTTTACAGGTAGAAAAATAGGCATCCTCTTGGTACATGCTAAGGAGTAGCAACCCCACATTCGAGCCGTTTGACCCAGAAATTGAGCGAACGTGTCTAAGGAAAATAAGGGAAGCTCGATCAATGGCGGATAACAATCAAGAAGCGGGCGCGAATAATGAAGCACCGAATCCAAGATTTATGATGGATTTTGCTCAACCAGCTTTCCATGGATCACTGTCAAGCATTACGAGGCCAAGCATTCAAGCCAACAATTTTGAGATAAAGCCGGCAATAATTTAGATGATCCAGCATTCAGTGATGTTTGGGGGAGTAGCCACTGATGACCCAAACGCTCACATCTCCAACTTCTTGGAGATTTGTGACACCTTCAAACACAATGGCGTTTCTGACGACGCCATCATGTTACAGTTATTTCTCTTTTCATTAAAAGATAAAGCTAAAGAATGGTTAAATTCTTTACCTGCAGGATCTATTACCACTTGGGATAGGATGACACACGCGTTCTTGTCTAAATATTTCCCCCTTCCAAAACTGCGAAGATGAGAAATGATATCACCACGTTTGGACAATATGATCCTGAAACTTTATATGAGGCATGGGATCGTTTCAAGGACTTGCTTAGGAGATGCCCACATCATGGTCTTCCTATTTGGCTCCATGTACAAACCTTTTTATAACGGTTTATTTTCATCTAACCGTTCTATGATTGATGCAGCCTCAGGAGGATCCATCATGCGCAAAACACCGGAAGCAGCTTATGAACTCTTGGAAGAGATGGCTTCTAATAGCTATCAATGGCAATCGGAGAGGAATGTGCCAAAGAAACCGAGTGGAGTTCATCAAATAGACGACATCACTGCTCTTTCGGCACAGTTGGAAGCATTGAAACAAAAAGATAGATAGCATGAGCATGACAGCGATGCAAGCTCAAGTTATCACTTGTGACTTATGTGGAAGCAATCATCCAAGCATCGAGTGCCAGGCAGGTAATCCATTTACTCAGTCTAATGAATCTGCTAACTATGTAGGAAACAGGCAACTCAATAACCCATACTCCAATACTTACAACCCAGGATGGATGAATCATCCAAATTTACAATGGTCCAACCAAAACAACGTGTTGAACCCACAACAAAAACCGGAAAATGTACCTAAGCCGAGTATGGAGGAGCTCTTGTCCAACTTAATATCATCAACAGAAACTAGGATGCAAAATCAGGAGGCATCTATAAAGAACTTGGAAATACAAGTAAGGCAACTTGCAACGTTGATTTCCGGACGAACTCAAGGTACACTACCAAGTGATACAGTGACAAATCCAAAGGAGCAAGCAAATGTCATAGCACTAAGGAACACAGACTGAAGCAAAAGGAAGTTGTGAAACCACCACTGAAGACAAGAGTAAGACTGAGGAAAAGGCAACCGGAAAAGGCAACCGAAAAAGGTAAAAATTCCAACACCACACCAATCACACACATTGATAAGGTAGTAATTCCTCCCCCATTTCCCTCTGCATTAAAAAGAGCTAAAATGGATGCTGAATTTGGTAAGTTTCTTGAGGTATTTAAGAAATTTCATATTAATATGCCATTCGCTAATGCTCTACTTCAAATGCCTAGTTATGCTAAGTTTTTGAAGGAAATTCTCTCTAACAAGCGAAAGTTGGGCAAATACGAAACGGTAAGCTTAACAGATGAGTGCTCAGCAATTGTGCAAAACAAAATGCCTCCTAAGTTAAAGGACCTAGGGAGTTTTACTATACCTTGCACTATAGGATCAGTCTCATTTACTAAATCATTGTGTGATTTAGGTGCGAGTATTAATTTGATGCCTTTTTCCATTTTCAGGAGGTTGGGACTAGGAGAGCCGAAACCCACAAAAGTTTCACTGCAATTGGCGGATAGATCTATCACATATCCCCGAGGAATCATTGAAGACGTATTAGTCAAAGTGGACAAATTCATCTCCCCAGTTGATTTTCTAGTACTAGATATGGAAGAGGACATGGAGACACCACTGATTTTGAGCCGACCGTTCTTAGCAACGGGAAAGGCAATCATAAATGTACATCCAACAAGGGAAGTTGATCCTCCGTTTAGAGCATCATTTATCACATGTGGGACCCAATTTGTTTCTTGCGGTAATCTAACCCAATTCAGTTCTTGTTTTTCCGTACATAATCCGATACTTTGTTTTGACTTTAATCGGTGAACAAATTTGCTCCTTTTATTAGGTGCCGACGGCTTGGTGAAGCTATGGATTGTTAAAACAAACGAATGTGTGGCTACTTATTATCAACATGAAGACAAGGTACTGAGTTGGCCAATAATCAAATTAACTTTAAATCTCAAATGACCTATTTGCGGTTTCAAGTTCTAGAATTCATCAAATGACGCTAGAATTGAAGTGATAGTATCTGGATGTGTTGATATCTACAGTCGCCTCGCCTCACATTCCTGTGTTGATTTGGCTGCTAGTTCGAGCAGCATAAATTCAAAGTTTGGCCCTCTTAAAAGGTGTCGGTGTTCTCATAAAGTCATGTCTTCTAATGATCATCAATGAGTCTTGTTTTTGACAGCAACCAGCCTGTCTGAAAAATTGTGTATCTATGAAGTTAGAATGATAATTGTCACAAACGCCCGCCAAAACAAAAACAAAGGTTGAATTAGATGTCTAATAAAGAAAAGGATATATTTTTGTGGATTGATTTCAATTTGTTATCCGGTGTAGATACGTGATATTTGATTATTCGTTCTTAATTATAAGTCTTTTGATTTTGATCCAATTTCTGAGAAATGGGCTGAATGCATTTATCATCGTTGTTCCAGAGTCATTCTTTATCTAGAGTCTCATTGTGTTTTTCTTTTGCTCCTCATCACTTCTTGTCTGCAGATCTGGGCATTGGCTATAGGTAAGAAGGCAGAAATGATTGCAACAGGTGGTGGTGATGCAGTTATTAATTTGTGGCATGACTCTACGGCTGCAGATAAAGAGGAAGCCTTTCACAAAGAAGTGAGCCATATCATTATCAAATTAAAGTTTCTTGATTCATGAGACTATAGATTTATGCTTTATGCGAATGGCTACTTGTGGGAAGGGGTTATCTTATATTTAACCGTCTTTTCAGTGGCGTTTTTGAGTGTTCAAGGTTACACACTGCATGAAAAAACTTGCACAAAAGGTGGCTGTGCCTTGCAAAAGTTACCTCTGGCAGGACTCTGCTGAATCTAAAAAAACCATTTTAAATTTTTCAACAAGTTGGTCTAATGCATCCTATTTATAATACGAAATGATTTTAAATACATTTCCCGCATTAAATAAATCTTCCATGTGACTGAGTAGGTTTTTTAATCAATGGGATCTGAGTGAGGATTATCATATTGCGGTCGCAGGAGGAAGGTGTTTTGAGGGGGGGGCAAGAACTAGAGAATCCTGTTTTTGATGCCGACTACATCAAAGCCGTCCGACTTGCATTTGAACTTCGGAGACCTCAAAAACTTTTCGAGTTATTCAGTGAGCTCTGCAGGTGAAATGTTGATTTGTGTATTGCTACAATATTCCTGCTAGGCGACGCATGTGTCGCGATTGTTTACAAGAACTTTCCTTTTCTTAACAGGAAGCCGGATGGCAAATCTCAGATTGAAAAAGCTGTGTGTCCTCTCAGCAAGGAAGAGGTGCATAAACTTATGGAGTATATAAGAGATTGGAATACAAAGCCAAAACTATGTCACGTCGCACACTTTGTGTTGTCTCGTTTATTTAGCATTATCCCGCCTACGGAAATTATTGAGGTAGTTATTTTAGGGTATTTTTATGAAGCCGCGCATGTCAGATCTTTAACTAATGTGGTTTCAGATAAAGGGCATTGGGGAGCTGCTTGAAGGTCTTATTCCTTATACTCAGAGGCATTTCAGTAGAGTAGACAAATTGGGAAGCAACACGTTCCTCTTGGACTATACACTAGCAGGAATGTCGGTTCTCGAACCTGAAGGAATGGATACAGAGTCGAGCGATGAAGATATGAATCATTCTGACCTTACGGAAGAAGAGCTTATACCAGCAGCAGTTCCATCAAGAAAGAAGCGACAATCACAGAAATCCCAAGATGAGAAACAGAAAAGGTCAAAGGTGGCTTACACAAGTCTTGCTGCCACAGCTATATATTGACTGCATGTGGACGCAAGTTCTTCACTCATGTATTTTAGGAACCCATCTAAGCACGGATGGTGTTTATTAAAGAAAACCACATATAGGAATTCCACCATATGTATATTGAAGAGTTGTCAAGTGAGGCTGCGGGGTGTACACATCTTAGGAGGATGATTTTGTGTTTGACATCGTATTGGAGGGATGAAATGACCACATTTGAGATTTAATTATTGAACTTTTATTAAATTAAATCAGCTTATTTCTTTCCAAATTGTGCCTAATTGGGTGATTGTGGTATCCACATACATATGTGCCCAATAAACCTCTTCAAAAACTTAATTCGTTTCAGAAAAAAATGGCATGTCGTCCCCAATACCAGGGTTATATGACATGAAAATAAATACTTGTGTTACGACCCAACAACATCAATCGAAGTTATGAGAGGAATCAGAGGATGATAAGCCAAGCTTATGTTTTTAACATCATAGTAAATATCCGAATTGCTGATTGATCTCGGGATAATCATGGTGATTAACATGTGTCACCATCCGTATCATGTACTCAAATCCTTAAAATTAAATTTGGATCAATGAATTTGATTTGAGGGAGTTTATGAGGAATGTGTTTCAAATCACAGTCATAGTAGATATATTTAAAATCCACATAAATTACTATTGAAATTATTAAACTTGATATATAATTGATGATTTGATTTGTTCATCTGAATATGTCAAGAAATCGAAATTATGGATTTGAAATCCATCAATCTTCATCAGGTCAAATTCCATAAGTTTAAGAACTGTATTACCGAGGAATAAAAGTAGGGTATTATATCTTTTTTGAAAAAAATTATTTCTGAACTTCAAAAACGCCACGCCATAGCGTCACAAGCAGACTTACTCTACCGCCCAAGTGAACAACTATGATTAGCTAAAAACTTGTAATCTTCAAATTTTTGACATTTCTGCAAAGAAACACCTCTCTCTTATCGAAGAGATTCACGCAGAGAAGCAATGCCAAGAGAAGTTGAACAAATTAAACCCACATACATGAGATAACTTGACATGGCTAATCACATTGTGAAACAGTTCCAAAAAAAAGTAATCGCGATGCCTTTCCATATTTAGCCCTGTCAGGGGTAAAAAGAAGCAAAACCCACACAGCAAATGCATTCAAGAATGGTATAAAATCGAGTATATATCCAAGGGAAGGCAATAAACAGAATCATAATTGGCTTATTACTTCTGTTTGGCAGTGCCTTTTTTCTTCAGTAGGCTTCCAAACTTGCTAACCAAACCTTTCTTCTTCTTATGACTCTGCTGCTTCAATGGCGAGATTTCACCACTATCAAGATTCTCTGTGGAGGACAACCCATTTATCTGCTCATCGCCATCACCACTCTCAGTTCTTGAGTCCAGCTCATCCTCGAAAGATTCCTGATGACCTTCTGCTTCTGGAGGCGAGTCTTTCGCATCAATCTTGCAGCTTTCCCACATGTCGTGATCAACTTCAGCAGGCTCGTTGTTTGCCATTTCTTGGATGTTGGACTCCTTAAATTTCCCATTTGGGGTGTCAAATGCGAAATCTTTTTGAACAGGTTCATTGTTCCTAAAGTCAGTAACTTCACCTAGCTTCTCCTTCGCAGGTTGCTCGTTTTGTTGAGATTCGATCTCCACTTTAGGCTTCACGTTTCCTGAGCCATTTAGTTCAGAAAACTCCACAACTTTTGGAAGCATGTCGTAATCCTTTTCAGTATCCGTCAGCTCACCATGTTCCTCTCCTTGCTTCTTAGCCAAAGCTTCTTCAAGCAACTTGGATAATTCCTCCACCTTTTTGAGAGAAGCAGCTTCTCTACCCTGCAGCTCCTCATTCTGGTGACTAATATTCTGCAACTCATTTTCCCGTTCCATCAAACTCGTTTTCAATCGCATGTTCTCAGCTTTTTTTCCGTTTAGGACTTCCTTTAAAGAAATCAACTCTGATTCAGCTTCATTGAAAGATTTTTTCCATCGATCCTCTTTCTCCTTCACGGCACAAGCCTCTTCTTCAGCAAATTTTAAAAAATCAACCAGCTTGCTTATTTCACTTTCCATAGAACAGCACTCTTCTTCAGATTTCTTCACACTGTTGATCAAATTAAGCTCCTTTTGTTCCCAATCGGCCGTCAAATTCTGGATATCATGCTTTGACTGTTTTATTGCATTTTCAAGACCATCAATCTCTTGTTTGGCATCACTAAGCATGCTTTCATACCTTTTGATTGTTTCTTTTAGGAACAGATTCAAATCTTGTATTTGAATTTGATAGTTGTCATTCTCAGCTTGTATGGACAATATCATTTCTTTGGCAGCTCTTTCTTCCATTGAAACTTCATGCAAGGCCGACTCTAAACTTTCCAAGGCCTTCTTGCTTTTCTCTTCTTCTTTTCTGGAATTTTCCAACTCATTTATTAGATTGTTTTTTTCTTCCAATAGGGTGTGTACACTGGAAGCCGCAAGCTGCTCATTGTTTAAGGCCTGAATTTTCTCTTCTTTCACTGACTCGAGCTCAGACATAAGAGATTCAACCCTTTTCACCATTTCAGAAGTTTCTTCTTTTGCTAGTTCAATGAGGTGTCCTGATTCCTCAAGATTCCCTTTCTGCCGTACAATCGAGATTTCTAGCAAGCCCATCTTCTCCTTAAGCGATGCAATCTCAGACTCAGCATTGTGCAGTGAGTTGTTACTTCCTTCTAGCTGTTTAATGACTGATTCCAGGGATTCTGATGCAGATATCTCCAGTCTCTTTGCTTGATCAGCTTGAGTAGCTAATACCTCGACCCTCTCATGCAACTCCTGCACTAAGTTACGTGCATAATTTTCAGCCATTTTTGCAGCTTCCAGATCAACATTGAGTTGCTCTAAGTTAGCTTCTTTTTCTTCCAACTCCACCTCAAAAATTTTCGCCTTCTCAAGTTCTTGTCTCAGAGAATCTATCTCTAATTTCAGCTCCGACACATATTTATTTTTCTTATTAGCCTCCTCTTCAGATCTCATAGCATGCGTATTTCTCAAATGGACTATTTCGGCAGATAGAGCTTCAACTTTTTCAGCATGCAACTCTGCTAATTTTGTTGCCTCTTCAGCATGGCTAAGCGCCAAATTCTTTGCATCTCCCGTTTTAGCAAGTTCTTCTTTGACCTTATGGAGTTCTTCAGTGACGGATTGAAGGGCAGTGGCCTCCATGGCATGTAGGTTTCTAACTTCTTCGAGCTCTCTCTGGAATTCTTCTTCCTTTTTCTGAACCGCTTCAATTCCTGCTTGCTCCATCTCAACTGTTCGAAACTTTTCAATCTCAGAATTTTCTTCTGCCAGCTTTTGAGCCGCCAAAGCCTCACTGAGCTTCTCGTTTGCTTCCTCGGCCAACCTCCTAGCTTCTCTCAATTCATCAAGAGCTTTTGCCTTCTCATTCTCAACAATTAGCAACATCTCTTTAGTCTTTCTCAGATCTTCTTTAGCTAAGTCATACTCCACCTTAAATTCTGATTGTTTCGATAACCGAGTTGCCTTATTCTAAGAAGTAGAAGTAGGAAAAGAAGAACATTAACAAACTAAAGCTCATTCTTCAGATAAAAGTCTAAATTCTGCTGTAACCTGTCTATTTTAGTTGCCGAATCTGCAAATTCTCATTCTAAAGTCCATTTACAATACCCAACAACACAAGAAATGCCATTTTCACCCATAAGTCATTATTTCTTAACAAAATGCATATATTTCCTAATCCTAATAATAAACATGCTGAAACTTACATCAGGAGTGGTACTGAGCTTAGGAGACCGCCGATCCATTGTAGGCTTTGATGTAACAGATACAGGAGACCGATCAGCCGAAAGGCGAGCACTTTGCAGCCGAGTAGCGGAGTCAGTGCTCGACCTAGCCACTCCTGCGCTCGATTTGCTGAGCCGAGAGGCTGCGGGTGTTGCTTTAGTATTGGGAGTTTCAGATAAAGCAGATCTATCAGAGCAGAAACCATAATTGTTTTAAGTTCCAGGATCAGGAGACAATTTCTTAAAAAAAAAAAAGCAAACAATGCAAGTATCAAATGCAATTAAAAAAATAAATTAAGCTGGTTGCCAGCCAAAGAAACAATCTTTTCAGGGAACAACAGAGATCCAGAAACTTGAGTGAAACAAACATCAAATAATCAACTAGATTTACAAGTACAACACATGAAACTGACATCGGGTTCAGAAAACCAACATTTGAGCATAAATCAAACCAACTGGGGATGAACTTAAACTCAAGAAAATCATGAAAATCCCACATCAGATCCACTTATAAAAACACTTACTTGGATTTCGTAGACATGGTGGAAGGTAAGTGTTCTTGCAGCAAAGATCTACGATTTCTAGAACCGGGGATGGATATTTCTGCGCTAAAATGGTGGCATTGTCTGGTGTGTGAGAGTACAGGCAACTCTTACTCAGCGTTTGAATTTGTTATTTTCAGAGCTGTGATTTTGAGATATATGAAAACGCAACAACTCATCTCTATATTACAGTATCAGTAGACATTATGAATTTATGAGTGATGCAGGAAAGAATTTACAGAAGAAAACACCATTTTACAGCAGAAACATGGCTGCCACTCTCTCTCTCTCTCTTCTCTTTGGATGATTAACTTTTGGGTAGATAAATTCTTAAACTCAAACTTTTTTAATCTAACTCTGCTTACCCATTATTCTGTATTTTAACCCCTCAATCATACTTTTATCTTCATTCTAACTCCACACCCCACAACAATTTACCAAATTACCGTTACAAGTGGTAAGAGATTAATTCCATTATACCCCTAAAGTTTTATTCACTTTTAAAATCACCCCAAAGTTTTACCATGTTTCTAATAAACTTGTCATTTACGATCCGACTTTACGAAATTGGTATCAGTGCCTAAGGACATCGAAAATTCTCCATAGTTTTCTGAGAATAAAAGTTGTAGTCTCCAAGCTTTGTAATTCTTCAAGTTTCATAGCTTGGTAATATTTTCTTTTTTTTCTTTTGCGATTGTTTGTAATGTTATTTTGATTTTAGTTTATGTGTTCTTAAGTCAAGTCTCAAGTGTGTCTCCTCCTAAAAGAAGACATTTTAATGTAATAGATATTATAAGTATTTTCAAAATAAAATAAAGTTGTTGTCCATCTATCTCACAGATTTCTTTAAATCTTGATTATACCTTACGCCCTAAGGTAGGAAACAAATTAGAGCTGTGATGTGCGGTTTCTGAAAGAGTCGGATAACTGGCAGACTAACCTCGTCTGAGAGCTGAGGTTGGATGGTGAAGAGTCATTCGTAAAACAGTCTGGAGGCAGTAAGTTTTTGACTGGTGGCTTTGCAACCCACCTCACCCGGCGCCGTTATGGTCAAAATGGTATATTTCAATTTGTTAAAATTTTATTGTAATACGGTAGCATGATGTGTCTGTTATTTAATTTTATATGGTAAGGGAATATTAGGCCTTAAATTTATCATGAACTGTGAGTCCTTTTCAAGTGTTAGTGAGTTTACCCTTTAACTTTTTCTATTCATATGTTTTTTTTATATTTATTTTTTAGATTATCATGCTAGAATCAAGAGACAAAAAATAATATATTTTATTATATTAGGTATGATATTTTATACTTGGAAACTCTAATTTTGATATATACAGCAAAAGCACTTGCACCGAATATTCATTACCAACTGATACAGTTACAGATTTTAAAAATGTAGGCAATTTTGGCTCATTTATTTTTTATAATAAGAGTGTTTTTTTCCATGTAAAATAATATATAAAAACTCTTTATCCAATTTATCCCCACATTAAATTTATGTTTCTATTAATTTTTATACGATATGCAAGAAACCCAGCTAGAATCTTGAATTTGTACAGTATATAAGAAACAATAATAGAAAGATCTGTGATTCTGGTTGATTTTTGGATTTTATTTTTTATTTTTTGGGTGGGGGGTGGGGGTAGAGGTTTCCCTTTGTGGTAAACTTTCATTTGAGTGCAAAAAACTAATGTAATGTTTAGTAATGGCAATTTTGGTTCGTATCCTGCTCTCACATGCTTATCTGTACTCTGCATAGAATGACAATAAATATTAGGAAAATACAAAAAAGTGTCTGATACTATGTTATCCAATCATGGTAGCTGCTAGGTCTCTATCAATGGGGCCCTTTCATGCTGTGCGGTTGGTTTGCAAACTCAGCTTCTGCTTCATGGCCTCAATAATTAACTTCATTTTTTTTTTTGTTAATGATTAATAATCTGTCAAAATTTAACAAAGTATTCGTGGTTTAGCAAAATAGGACAAAATCATTGGACTTTTTGTTTCATACAATCTATCTTTTGAAAAGAAAATTTAATGTATTTAAAGTGCTCATAAACAAAATACAAGGGAGCTCACATGTATCGTCCTTGTAACAATAAATGACAAAAAAATGCAGGAATCAGCCCATCCAATCCACATGGGGAGAGAGGCGAGGAAATGATAATGAGATGCTATTGTGAGGTTTTACCCTCATGCTACATTGAGTTCAAATTTAATTTCCTTTTATACGTACCCAACAAATCAAAATCAAATTTTGAACTTTTGATCTAAGCATTAGAATATTATCTTTATACTAGTAAAAACTCATCCATAAGGAACAACTGATATTAAGAGTGCATTTTATCACATCATTAAATGGGAAATAAGGTCATAGCATTAGGATATCGCCTTCACCAATTTGATTTTGTATGTGACCCATATGAAAAAAATAGACCTCACATATCCAAATCAAATTTAGATATTTGAATCTAAAATAAAGACATTGCACTTATGCTAGAATGAACTCATCCATCATTTAACATTCATATAACATGTGCCATCTTCAACCACAGAAAAACAAAGTTGTACCTTCACAAGTCATGTTAAAGAAGTACATAATTGACAATTTGATCTTCATATGACAATATATCCACCAACATTTACGAAAATTAGACCCTAGCATGAGTATATTTTAAGGTAATATCCTCCTATTATATCCAATTGTTCAAATTTGATTTGGATACATGAATTTATTTTTTATATGGGCCCCAAATATTCAAATCGAATTTGGATCATTGACGAAATATAAGAGCATAGGTTGAACACATCCAACATTTACTGATCTGATTAGGGGCAACAACAGAAATTTCATATATTTATACATGTCCTGTGTAGCTGACTACATTTGGATTTTTGTTACACTGGCAGATGCTCGGATCTATAATGACAATATTAGAGCCAACTACAAAGGGTGAAAAGGCCCCTTCTGAGTTTGGCACTGGAAAGAGATAACAATGATGCAATATATAAAATGCTTACACTAGGAGGCTGACGAAAGGATCAGATACACCGTGAATCCGTGATCATCATCATCAAGAAAAATAAGAACATAAATGTAATTAATTATATTCCAGAGCAAAGGGGGACTCTGTATGCTACCTCATGAGGTATTGTCCCATGGGGTATTTGAGTGGTCCAAATTTAATTTGAGGAGTGGAACACAATCCTCAAATTAATTTTAAGTCAATCATTCATTACATGTGGTAATACCCCATAGGGTATGGTAGAAAAATCCGAGCAAAGGGAACTATATTACATATATCAAATAAAGGGAGGGGCAGGATGATTGATGTGAATCTTTTTTAATCATCATATGAGATATGGAAACTGGCGGTGCAGCTAGGTGCGTCCTGATTCTCCGCTCCACAAAAATCATAAAACTTGGCAGCATATGGAGGATCATTAGGTCCCAACTCATAGTACCTTCAATAAATGAGGTGTTCCCAATTTTAACAAGTAAAAATTACAATTCGATTGAATATTTCACACACATTGATTAGTATGCGTTTGGAAAGAGAAGTCTCAATTTTATACATGACATATACACTTAGTCAAAATGCTCACACACGAGCCTCTAGTAAGTGAATGTGTATCTACATGTACAAGTCTTATTACCAATACCAACATTGGTACCTCGCTCCCAAGAGCATCCTCATTCACCAGTTCGAACTCATTTCCCGAATCAATGTCGTACATGTCCCACATGTTTCAACAGAAACAGCCCCTGTAAGGACCCCAAATACTTAACCCTTGATTAGTGTATTAATCATTATGTGTGGCACATGCTTTCCATAAAATCATTCGGGAACTCCGATGGTACTTTACCATTGAATGGCAATTACAAAGTTTTCTTTAACATACAATGTTAAAAGTTTATCATCCTAACAACAAGAGACTCATAGAGTTCGCCCATTACACCACTTTTTACATTGTGGACTTTTATAAAAATTTGGGCAGAGTCTCCCCATAAATAGAGCTATCCCGAAATAAAAGTACAGCACACAACATAATTCCCGGCCAGGGAACACATAAAACTCATCAGAAAGCAGTAATATCAAGTAAATTCCCAGCCAGGGAAGACACCACACATATGGCAACAAAAGTGGGTTTCAACACCCACATACACTAATAACTCTCATACTCCTTTAGCAATTCTACATCTAATTGCATGCAACATAGAATGAGAGGGAGAAAGGCTCATGCCTTTATATACAACCCATATACAAGTACCATCGTGCTCACATGCGAGCATCATAATCATGTGTATAACCATCATGGGTGTATATATATATATAGGTACTCTATACGATACCGTGCTCCTTCAAGCCCTGGTACCACGATCCTGGGAGTACATCCAATCAATAGCTCGAGCTCATCTCCAAAGCCATCGATGTACCTGTCCACCTGTCCCAACAGAGACAGCCCCCAACGGGGTGAGCATACCAATTCCACAATTTCATAATCATAATGACATAATACATAATTTACGAAAATGTAAATATTGTGGAACATATGTGACACTTCCTGGATGGTATCATCATCATCCTAGCGTACCCCTGTAATAACCCTGTTCTCAAAACAGATAGATCATCAAATCTTGAATATGCAGTTAATCATCATATTGGTTAACCCTAACCAGTTTCGAATTAACAACATTTCATAACATCTTTCTTTATCTAGCAATTATCATAATTCTAGATATCATATTGAGACTTCCTTAACTTCCGATACTAGTTAATCACTTCTTTGATTAACTACGTCTCTGTTCCTATTCATTACCAATAGGGAATAAAATACAGATATCCTAGATATCTAATCAACACCACGTTTTCATTTCTTACTTCAAAGTAGCGTCATACTACTGGTGTTCGCTCCGTAGCGACCACACCCATCATTTGCTCGCTTCATAGCGGCACCAAGCATTTCATGTATTTTTAAATCATGCATCATACTTGTCAAACATCATTTAAGCTATGCTCGTACGCTAAACGTACCTTAAATCCTCGAAGTCCGAGCCAAACCTTGCTCGAGTTCCATGCCCCGAGGAATGATGTGCTAACACGATAAATAATTCACGATTATTTACGAACATGCAACCCATGCTCAAGCACACCCATAACCCTCAACATATCGTCAACACACGACAATAAATCATTTAAAAGACCCGGGGCAGGGTACATGCAGGGAGGGGAACGAATGAGACAACAACGAAAATTGTTCAAGGATACCCTACAAATTTTCGAACCCTTATCTCACAAATCGAACCCAAAAAGCATCATAATTCATTTAAACATGAATAAATCGAATAACAACAAGAATCATCATCCTCATGCCAAAAACCCCCAATTTTCGAATTTAAAGCCCTCAATTTTCGAACCAAACAATCCCTTAAATTCGAACCCTTATAGTTCTTTAAATTCGAACACAAATCCACCAAAAATAGCAGGGAATTACGTGAGAGGGACGAAAAAGAGGTAAAGAACGTTACCCAAACGAAAATCGGAAGAAAAATCGATCAAAATCGATAAACCCTAGAATTTGGGGATCGCCGCTCTTCTGTAAAATTCGAACTCAAACCGCGATGAAACTTCGAATTGACGGAGGGGAAAGGAGCGCCTGGTCGAGACGAAGCCGTGGGTAGGTCGGACGCGCCGATCGGCGGCCGGACGGCGGCGGGCGAGGCGTTTTCGTGCGCGGGCTGGGCAGGAATTTCGGGAATCGGCGGGAGAGAGAGAGAGACGCGGGTTGGGGCTGAAAATGGGATTTTAATAAAAATTTCGGGTTCAACTTGTATTTATAGCAAAATACATCGAAATACTAATAGCCCCACAAATACATCATGATTCATTAAAAATCATCTGTTTTCAAAAACTCTCTCTCTAACTCAAAAACCCCCTACCGGTGCCCACACCAAGCACCCGAGATTCCGAGTCAAACTAAAAACCCAACTCACAGGTTTTCACCGAAATGAGAATACAATCTCAACCTCGAGATCCAACGATCCCAACTACTCAAATAGACGAGCCCAGAAGGCCCAACACCGCGATTAAACTCCAAATCGCTACGTAAAACATCTTTAGGGGTTATTAACACTCCGGGATTAACATCTCCAATCCCAGGTCATCACAATATCCCCCACTAAAAGAATTTCGTCCTCGAAATTAGCACCGGTGTATCCCGTAACACCCGGGGTACACCACAACATGGAGCCATAACCTCGATTCTTGATCATAACAGAATCGTCTTAATAAACGCGAGGATACTTACCTCACATCAACTCTGAAACAGGGCGACTTACCCAAAACCAATATATCACCCAAGAGGCAAACGTACCTCGATGCGGGTCATCCCAAAAGTCAGTCCCCCATGACTGCAAAACAACCGATACTTACGACTGTAGATCGGACAATCATCCTTCGTTCTAATACAACCAGTAAGAACGCATCCTGAATGACACCTCAACCGTGGGAACGTTGACCTCGTGTCAACTCTGAAGTGGAACAGACTTCCAAATCCATCATAACGTCAAAAAGCGTCAGCGCAACCCACGCTAACAATCCAAAAGCAGTTAGTCAACTGAAACTGCGAGGATCCGAATCGCTCCCGATTCCATCGTAGATATCATTCAATGACATCTCTTATCATGACTCACGATGTCTAACATACATCGTTACGAGGGAAACACTAGTATTCCACGGTGTACACACACCAAACCTGGTTTCCACTTTCAAACCTCCTCTGTCGAAGGAGCAGTCGCATCATTGCAACTCAAATTGGGCAACTCGCGGCCACAGATTCACACAAAAGATATCTCATAAGATGTCCACCTCTGGATATCCCAAGAACCACATCCTGGTCATAAACAAACAATCGAGACTCCTCAGAGTTTCAAACTTGAAAGGACGTGCAATAAACCCATTGCATCCCAAATACATGGATTCCCAGATCGAATCAACGACGACTTGATGACTCTTTTGTGGGTACTCCAACATCATGAGCTGTCACAGACAAATCTCACCAAGATTAATCATAACGTATACACGTTTCAGTGAGGCATGCACAACCTCAACCTCGATGACATGGTGACTACTAGAGTCCACCACAATCCACATCGTATCACCTTACGATTTGCCACTTGGTTCCTACGAGCAGTATAACGGCTCTAACAAGCCCCTCTTGGTGCTGCATACACACGGCAGACAAACTAGTCGCTGCCCCTCTAGGTTCACTTCAAACCTACCAATAAGATGGACGTTTCCGCACGGCATACCATACTGTGGGAAGAAAATCAATAGAGTAGTGGGTCTTTACCCAACATTCCTCTAATGCCTATACACCCTGGACACTCCAATGTCCCTGTTTCATAGCCATGCATATAGTCATTAATTCTTGACATGAATGATTAAAATCATCATCTTATAATTATCACCATCTTATAACATCTTCATCATAGGAGCATCATCATTTCATAAATATCATCATCTTATAACATCATCATCACATAAGCATCGTCATCTTATAGCATCATCATCTTATACATCATATCTTATAAGCATCATCATCTTATACATCGTCATCATATAAGCATCATCATCTTATACATCATCATCTTATAGCATCATCATCTTATACATCATCATCTTATAGCATCATCATCTTACAAGCATCGTCATCTTATAGCATCATCATCTTATACATCATCATCATATAAGCATCATCATCTTATACATCATCATCTTATACATCATCATCGTATAAGCATCATCATCTTATACATCATCATCGTATAAGCATCATCATCTTATACATCATCATCATATAAGCATCATCATCTTATACATCATCATCTTATAGCATCATCATCTTATATATCATCATCATATAAGCATCATCATCTTATAGCTATAACAGTAAATGTACGAAATCATAGTTGAGTAAGCTTGCTGGTTATTCATTAACTTCTTTTCATTTTCCCTGGTTCATATTCATGCACATGGGCATCTTACCCTGTGGCATCTTACCACATAATAACATCGTATGACCTCTTACCATATGGGTATCTTACCCCGTGGCGTCTTACCACATAATAACATCGTATGGCCTCTTACCATATGGGCATCTTACCCTGTGGCGTCTTACCACATAACAACATCGTATGGTCTCTTACCATATGAGCATCTTACCCTGTGGCGTCTTACCACATAACAACATCGTATGGTCTCTTACCATATGGGCATCTTACCCTGTGGCGTCTTACCACATAATAACATCGTATGGTCTCTTACCATATGGGCATCTTACCCTGTGGCGTCTTACCACATAATAACATCGTATGGTCTCTTACCATATGGGCATCTTACCCTGTGGCGTCTTACCACATAATAACATCGTATGGTCTCTTACCATATGGGCATCTTACCCTGTGGCGTCTTACCACATAATAACATCGTATGGTCTCTTACCATATGGGCATCTTACCCTGTGGCGTCTTACCACATAATAACATCGTATGGTCTCTTACCATATGGGCATCTTACCCTGTGGCGTCTTACCACATAATAACATCGTATGGTCTCTTACCATATGGGCATCTTACCCTGTGGCGTCTTACCACATAATAACATCGTATGGTCTCTTACCTATGGGCATCTTACCCTGTGGCGTCTTACCACATAATAACATCGTATGGTCTCTTACCATATGGGCATCTTACCCTGTGGCGTCTTACCACATAATAACATCGTATGGTCTCTTACCATATGGGCATCTTACCCTGTGGCGTCTTACCACATAATAACATCGTATGGTCTCTTACCATATGGGCATCTTACCCTGTGGCGTCTTACCACATAATAACATCGTATGGTCTCTTACCATATGGGCATCTTACCCTGTTATATGGCATCTTACCATAATATAATCATCGTGTGGCATCTTACCACATGGGCATCTTACCCAATCATATGGCGTCTTACCATAGCGTCAACACTGTGTGGTATCCTACCACAGGGGCATCTTACCCAATCATATGGCGTCTTGCCATATCATAAACATTGTGTGGCATCTTACCACTGGGGCATCTTACCCACTCATATGGCGTCTTGCCATATCATAAACATTGTGTGGCATCTTACCACAGGGGCATCTTACCCACTCTCATATACGTCATCATAAACATCATCATGATCATCATCATCGTAAACATCATCGTAAACATCATCGTAAACATCATCATCATAAACATCATCATAATCATCATCATCGTAAACATCATCGTAAACATCATCATCATAAACATCATCATAATCATTATCATCGTAGACATTATCGTAAACATCATCATCATAACTTATTCATCATAATCATCATAATCATCATCATAAATACTCATGCAATTAGTGCAAGGTCATAGTTTAGGAATATGTTACCGTTTGATGCTCGTACGTTTCTTACGTACCTTCCTTGCTGGAGCATTACATGAACAAACGCATTAGTATATTCAATAATAATTGAGACCATACCGAAGTATTCCACTGTCGGTTGTCTACCCAGTCTGTCCTCAGACAATACATCATATCTTTCTTTTCCCTGATTTTCTTCCAAAATCAGGTTCCTTGGCACGTAACATATAGAGTGTTAGACATCGCTATTAATGCCATCCTATCGTGCTCCACACGATTCCTGCAACCACAATGGTTAGCAATACTACCTTTCATATCATTTAAGCACATAAACAATTAGTCATGTCGTATAACATTAATGCCATCATGCATAAATATGTGCTATCAATAGCTTCCTAGGCCCTCAACAGCCCCAATGAGCAACCACTGCTCTGATACCACTAATGTAAGGACCCCAAATACTTAACCCTTGATTAGTGTATTAATCATTATGTGTGGCACATGCTTTCCATAAAATCATTCGGGAACTCCGATGGTACTTTACCATTGAATGGCAATTACAAAGTTTTCTTTAACATACAATGTTAAAAGTTTATCATCCTAACAACAAGAGACTCATAGAGTTCGCCCATTACACCACTTTTTACATTGTGGACTTTTATAAAAATTTGGGCAGAGTCTCCCCATAAATAGAGCTATCCCGAAATAAAAGTACAGCACACAACATAATTCCCGGCCAGGGAACACATAAAACTCATCAGAAAGCAGTAATATCAAGTAAATTCCCAGCCAGGGAAGACACCACACATATGGCAACAAAAGTGGGTTTCAACACCCACATACACTAATAACTCTCATACTCCTTTAGCAATTCTACATCTAATTGCATGCAACATAGAATGAGAGGGAGAAAGGCTCATGCCTTTATATACAACCCATATACAAGTACCATCGTGCTCACATGCGAGCATCATAATCATGTGTATAACCATCATGGGTGTATATATATATATAGGTACTCTATACGATAGCGTGCTCCTTCAAGCCCTGGTACCACGATCCTGGGAGTACATCCAATCAATAGCTCGAGCTCATCTCCAAAGCCATCGATGTACCTGTCCACCTGTCCCAACAGAGACAGCCCCCAACGGGGTGAGCATAAATTCCACAATTTCATAATCATAATGACATAATACATAATTTACGAAAATGTAAATATTGTGGAACATATGTGACACTTCCTGGATGGTATCATCATCATCCTAGCGTACCCCTGTAATAACCCTGTTCTCAAAACAGATAGATCATCAAATCCTGAATATGCAGTTAATCATCATATTGGTTAACCCTAACCAGTTTCGAATTAACAACATTTCATAACATCTTTCTTTATCTAGCAATTATCATAATTCTAGATATCATATTGAGACTTCCTTAACTTCCGATACTAGTTAATCACTTCTTTGATTAACTACGTCTCTGTTCCTATTCATTACCAATAGGGAATAAAATACAGATATCCTAGATATCTAATCAACACCACGTTTTCATTTCTTACTTCAAAGTAGCGTCATACTACTGGTGTTCGCTCCGTAGCTACCACACCCATCATTTGCTCGCTTCATAGCGGCACCAAGCATTTCATGTATTTTTAAATCATGCATCATACTTGTCAAACATCATTTAAGCTATGCTCGTACGCTAAACGTACCTTAAATCCTCGAAGTCCGAGCCAAACCTTGCTCGAGTTCCATGCCCCGAGGAATGATGTGCTAACACGATAAATAATTCACGATTATTTACGAACATGCAACCCATGCTCAAGCACACCCATAACCATCAACATATCGTCAACACACGACAATAAATCATTTAAAAGACCCGGGGCAGGGTACATGCAGGGAGGGGAACGAATGAGACAACAACGAAAATTGTTCAAGGATACCCTACAAATTTTCGAACCCTTATCTCACAAATCGAACCCAAAAAGCATCATAATTCATTTAAACATGAATAAATCGAATAACAACAAGAATCATCATCCTCATGCCAAAAACCCCCAATTTTCGAATTTAAAGCCCTCAATTTTCGAACCAAACAATCCCTTAAATTCGAACCCTTATAGTTCTTTAAATTCGAACACAAATCCACCAAAAATAGCAGGGAATTACGTGAGAGGGACGAAAAAGAGGTAAAGAACGTTACCCAAACGAAAATCGGAAGAAAAATCGATCAAAATCGATAAACCCTAGAATTTGGGGATCGCCGCTCTTCTGTAAAATTCGAACTCAAACCGCGATGAAACTTCGAATTGACGGAGGGGAAAGGAGCGCCTGGTCGAGACGAAGCCGTGGGTAGGTCGGACGCGCCGATCGGCGGCCGGACGACGGCGGGCGAGGCGTTTTCGTGCGCGGGCTGGGCAGGAATTTCGGGAATCGGCGGGAGAGAGAGAGAGACGCGGGTTGGGGCTGAAAATGGGATTTTAATAAAATTTCGGGTTCAACTTGTATTTATAGCAAAATACACCGAAATACTAATAGCCCCACAGATACATCATGATTCATTAAAAATCATCTGTTTTCAAAAACTCTCTCTCTAACTCAAAAACCCCCTACCGGTGCCCACACCAAGCACCCGAGATTCCGAGTCAAACTAAAAACCCAACTCACAGGTTTTCACCGAAATGAGAATACAATCTCAACCTCGAGATCCAACGATCCCAACTACTCAAATAGACGAGCCCAGAAGGCCCAACACCGCGATTAAACTCCAAATCGCTACGTAAAACATCTTTAGGGGTTATTAACACTCCGGGATTAACATCTCCAATCCCAGGTCATCACAGCCCCCACACAGGGTGAGCATACCAATGACATAATCTCAATATCATTGTATAAACAATTTATAATTTACAGAATGTAATGTTGTAATTCAAACAATACTCCATGTATATGTCATACCACATGGGATCTCCCATGATGTTCCTGTTATCACCATATCCAAGATAGTCAACTCTAAAATCAGTTAAATCATTACAATGATTTACTGTACTCATATTCGAAATCGTCAGTTCCATAATCAACAATAACTAAATCATGACAACTATGATTTACAGTAATTGAATACATCTAAATCAGTAATTTCATAATTATAGCTCATTATATCACATCGCTCGCTTAACAGCGACGACACTCTAATCGGTCGCACTCTCGTCAGCGGCAGCATCATAACCATTGCTCGCTCAACAGCGACAACATCGTACTCATAGCACGCTCAATAGCGGCATCACCATAATTCATAACATATACTCATTCGTCGCAACAATCATGTATATTATTCGTTAATCATAACAATAATATATTTACATATGTTCGACCGACACACATACCTTAAAGTCGACAACATAATTGAGACATCCTCAACCATCGGAGGCTCGTGCGGTATCTATATTGAATATCAATTCAATATTAATATCTCAACAATTATTCTCACAACTATACCACATATATCATACGAACTCGTCATGCTTCTTATCAAAATCAATCACGATTTAACATACTATGTATGCTACTCAAATCATCCCATTTTATTCTATATTCAATTGAGTTATCAATTAACTAGATCGAGTGGTACATGTCTTACTATTTCCATCATGCAATATTTCTTAGAATGTAAAAATCATCATGAACATCTTCCATACAATACCACATTTCAAAATCTCAACATTTAACAAATTTTTCAAAAATTCACAACCCGCGATCGATCGCTAGCCATCTCGCGATCGATCTCGAGCTCACAAAATTCACTGCCAAGCTTCGCCCTTCCGCGATCGATCGGCCGCTTACTCGCAATCGATCGAGGAAACTATTCAACTTCACCCATAATCCTTTGCTGCCTGGCGATCGATCGCACATTGCCTCGCGATCGATCGCGAGGTCCTATTTTTGCGAAAATCCTGCATTTTTGTGCTAGTACATATACCAACACACATACCACATACTATTTCAATGTGTCAACCATAATACATCTAAACACCTTAAAACACATTTGTCTTTTCAACAAAACAACCTAATCTCAAAATCTCATAATTTACCCAAAACAAATCATAAATTCAATTCATTATAATTAAACATTTATCACACATAAATAACTTCAAACACCTACCCCTACACAATCAAAACAAGCCCCTTATTTCCAAGATCAACCCTTGATCCAAGCTCCACAAGAAATTTAGATGAAAAAAGGGGGAGAAGGGTTTGAGGGAATTGTAGGGATTTTGTGTGTGTTTAAGGTGTGCTGTGTGAAGATGTGTTGGTTTTATTTAAAACCATTTTGCAATTTAGTCCATCAACTTTACTCCACATTATAATTTCATCCCATTTCTTATTTATCCCCAATTTCATAATCATTGTCCAACTCCAACAATTTCTTCTCAAGTTCAAATTCATAGTCCGTATCAAAATTGCACGATTCATCTCAAACATTTATTAATTCAATATTTCATCATAATATTCAACCATGCTCGATTTATCTCAAATCGAGTCCAAATGTAAAACGATGCTCCCCCTTAATTATTACATTCAACTTCATTTAATTAAGGTAATTGAGTTCCAGGCATCACAATTCACCCATACTATTAAAATTCGATCCTTGAAATTTAATATACACACTTACCAAAATAGAAGAGCCAAAGATAGAGTCGACATACCGTCGAAATATCTCACTGGACCACACATTGTCTGTCAAAACTAAAGGCCGGACGACAAGTTCCAAATATCAAACATCAAACTTTCGTTTCACCCTCGAAGTTCGCAAAACATGCAACAACCCAATTTACATGATATTCCAAATCATTATTTCCTGAGGTAGCATTACTAAGTCCGTATTAATCATTATTCCAAATTTACGGCACAAAAACACACAGTGCTTCTTTTTTCATTCAATTTTTATTTATTCACCCGTTTTCAATAGATAGGTATGATTCTTGCACTATCATTACAACTCTTGATTCTATATACATATCATTTCGTTACACAATAGTAACATGCTATCTTATTTGATATCCAATCTCGTTGCTTTCACTTCGTTACAAACAATACACCATTTCATAAAATTTCATGACATAGACATGCATCTCTTTATTTAAATAATCATCATTAAAAACATCTCTTGTCTATTTGGTTAATTTCCCCTGATTTACAACACTGACACCATTTTTACTAGCATTGTCTAGTAGTAACATTAACATACTATCAATTATCAGGTGTCGCGTACGTACTCTTACCAGTTCATTAGTACACAAGCTATGACTTATGCACAAAATCCCAGTTGTGCTTTCATGTAAACACTTTCTTTAAGAATCATCTATCCTGCATATATAGTAATCTCCAACATCAAGTGATAACATCATCATTTAAGATATATTATAAACATGTCTCTTCCTTGATGTTAATTATTTCCAGTTTACTATAATCTTCAAATTCACAGTTTCTTTTAGCATAACCAGACAATTTTTATAGACAGAGTTCTTATAAGATCATTCAAGACAATTTTTATGTCACATATGTCGGTTCCTTCATTTTACACAATGTCAGCCCTTAATACAATATTAGCATAACAAAATCATAATGATCTCATTCCCCTTGCTAATTCTTTTATTCAATCTATATAATTACTCGTTTACCAACGTTCCATTATCATCTATTGTCTTAGATTAGTGTCAACACACTACCAATTATTAATCACATCTTTATTATTACTCGCTCATGAGTATACATGCACACCATCTTAGTTATAATTTTCGTGTCAGACAATTTCTTAGAGGACTCCCTATCATGTACACAATTTATATACGAGGTGTATTCAATCACATTCTCCAAACTATCATTATGCAATTCCATCATTCCATGCAATTCTTCCTCTCATTTTCAAGACATATAGCAATTAATAACAAAACATTTTACGTCTACCTCATGCAACGTAACTAGTCATCAAAATCCACAATATTGATCACTTTTATTTTAAACAATTAATTCCAGTGTAGCGATTTTAGACCGCAAGTGCACGATGTCAAGTTTTAGTATAGTGATTTAGAAATAGGGATGTCGTACCCACATGGACTAATGTATAAGTACCAAATAAAATTAGAAAAATTATATTTAGCCTACAAAATATATGAATAAATATCTAATTAAAATAAAAACATAAAAACTCAAAATTAAATCAACACCTTTGAAGATGCGAAGGAATTCCACTCGAGAAATTTACCAAGATGTTGGTTCACTTGTGTTATCGTCAATGATTTGTTTGTAAAACAATTACTAACCAATTAATTCTTAAGGTGACGGATTCCCTAAAATAATCAATACACTTTCTCAAGCTATATTGAAACTAATAATTAATTGAAACAAGTAACTCTCGTTCACTTAAACCAATTTAATATTGCATAAATCTCGATGAAAATCGTTAACTTTAAATCTTTCAATTCAAAGTGATCACGTATGCGATTTAATCTATCGATCTAAATCTTTAACATACAACATGAATTATTATAGCGTATTGATCTCAATTATAATTCACAAATCAATCAAAGGTAGCAAGGCTTTGATAGCATTAAGAATATAAATCATGCACAAAAGAATTAATCCACTCAAACAACATTCAAATCAATAACTCAATCACAATCTTCCCTAATCTTGATAAAATAAACTTATTTTATGTTCAAATCAAACTAACATGATGAATAATTATTTCTCAACCTCATAAACATCAATAAATTCGAAAATCAAAATAAATAAAGTTTAGAAGTACGATAAAGTAGGAGTTGAATCCGTGCGTTGAAACGTTACTTCTTCCCTTGCTTCCTTCCTTGCACTTCAAAGGCTTTTTCTCTTAATTTGTATGGATGTTGGAGGATGAAAGGAGGCTGATTTATGGTGTATAATATGATATTGGTTTTTCAAATTCGTGCCCTAGGTCTCTTATTTATAGAAGAGGAGGTGGATGGAAGTGTCCCCATTAGATCAAACTCAATCAAGTCTTTTTTTTTTCCTGAAAATTCTGTTGCTCGATCGATCGGTAAAATTGTCTCGTTCGATCGAGCACTCTTATTTCTCATCCAGGAATTCTTCTGCCTCGCTCGATCGATCGAGCATCAACTTCCGATCGATCGAGCATTCTTCAATCTCGCTTGAGAAATCTCTGCCATGCTCGATCGATCGAGATAAATTACCGATCGATCGAGCTCCTCTTTTTCTTGTTGGCCAAAACTCTGTCTCCATCGATCGATCGCGCTCCACTACCGATCGATCGATTATGTCAGATTCCAATTTCTTCATTTCTTGCCTCGGTTTGATCCGTTTTCTTCTTTCTAGCTCAATTCTTCCACTCCCCTCCTAGATTCCTGAAACAACCAAATAAATACCAAAAAGCGTAACATAATCCCGGAATCAACACGAAAATATATACATATCATTGCAAAAATACACGTAATATTCATCCTTATCAACTCCCCCAAACTTAGTCTTGATCGTCCTCGAGCAAGCATTAAGATCAAAATGCAAAGTTCATCATCAATACTTTAAATGAATTAACTTAGCAACTCAAATGTAAAAGCTCAGAAATCCCACTAACACATCAATCATAACTCAATCCAAAAATCAACAAGAAGTGTTTTCTCCTAAGCCAAGCAATATATCGTAAAATCGGAACGTGCGTGTGTGTTAATGTCAATCTTGAGTTTCATATATACTTTCAGGATCAAATAATGCTATTAAACTCAAAGTCAAGATTACTATTAAACACTCCATAAGCCTACTTTTCAAGCACTTCTCCACTAATGTAATTATTCCCTAGACTTGGATCAATAGGTCTTTTTAAAGCTTGTAATGTTAGGCCTAGGTGTTTGGCTTCAAAGAAAAGATAGGGTAACACAAAGAAGAGAGTATAATCATGTAAAATTCAAATTTTCAGCACAACTTGAGCTTCTCTTCTTTTTCTTTTAGCCTTGGCCACTTTGGGTCTTATTAGTCACTTTTTTCTCAAGGCTTTATATCTATCTTTTTCTTTCTCATTCATCATTTTTTTTTATATAATAAGCTCATCCAAATGTAGCAATTTATGTGCATCTAATGAGATTCATTATACTCCCTTTAGGTAAGGATACTTTTTTTTTTTTCAATTTAAGCTCATAAAGGTGGGTATAATGAGTTGCAAAAAAAATTTGTTGAATGGGGGCTAATTTAAACATACTCCATTCTTTTTCAATTAGCTCAAATTGGGATACTAGAGATTGATATATACATGGTAAGCTTGAAAGGCTCAAGCGTTCCAAAGATCGCCTAAATCATGTCCAAGTCAAGTTCCTAATTATAAAATTTCACCTCAAAGTGCCCTCAAATAGGTTATAGAGTGCTTTAAGATCCTCAAGAGTTAACAAAATTTTTCCAATATATATTTCCCTCAATCATGAGTCAAAAGTGCTCAAGATGTTCCTCAATTTTGAATATTAACTCAACCACAGATATTCACAAACAAGTCAAAAATCTTCAAGACTTTAGTTGAGATGTGGATTAATATCATCATGCAATACCGTTGCAAGTCTAACTCATTATTTCTTAATGATTAACTCATTTTTTTCAAAAAAAAATAAAAAATTGTATGTGCTCAAAAACAATCTAATCTCATGATAGACTAAGCATGCAAGATAAGTAACAAGAGAAAACATCAGATACCAGTAAACACCCCCCCCCCCCCAAACTTAGTACGTGCATTGCCCTCAATGTACAGTAAACAATAAGCGCAAAAGCAAAACACATAACTCGACGACGATCGTCAATGATCGTCGTCCTCATCATGCTCCAATGGGGGTACTGGGTAATAAGGCTCCTCTGGCTGGTACGGTGGATGTGGTCGATAATCAGGTAGTGGTGGGTATGGCTGGAAGTGTGGCTCAGGTGGAAATTGGATAGCTGGGAAACCTTGGGCCAAGACAGTGTTCCATACATACTGATAATGCATGAACTCCATATGTCGCTGACTTATCTGCTCTTGGTCCCACCGTATTTCCCTTTGCAAATTTCGGATGCCCTCCTGTTCCAGGCGTATGTCTTGGAGATCCCTGTGGAGGGAGTCCAAGGTGATAGATGAATGCTCTGCAGCGGAAGATGAGGAAGGCCCAGCAAGTCTGCTGCTCAAGGGCTGTGGCTCGGCCCTACGTCGGCCTGTAGGCGGTGTTGGTCCATCAACCACTATTGGTCCTTTTGGTGGTAGGAGTTCTTCATCGGCACCCCACTTCACTCCACATCTCTTGCAAAGAGCAGTGATAGTAGATGGAAAAGGTAATGCGGAGGTGGGCGGACTCATGCTGATATCACTAATGTGGTCCTTTATAATGTACCCCATATCCACTGTTTGCCCAATGAGTATGGCAAATACCAGGGCAGCTCTCTCCTTGGTGACCTCAGAAGTGTGGGTCGATGGCATGACCCAGGAGGCTATGAAGGAAAACCATGCTTGTGCCTCTGGTTTCAAATGTTTCTTTAGGATCAACTGGGGCTCTCCATTGCTGTTCCTTTGCCAATCAGTCCCCTCAACACTGATTACAGAGAGTACCTCATCATAGTTGATTTGGCTCTTCTTGAAAGCTTTGTGTTGAGCCTTAAACGCATGGTTGTGTTTAATGCGTTAATTTATCTCCGGTTAATTTTTGAGTTTTGATGATCAACAAAACTTGCATTCGTTGTACTAATATGTCTACTTAGTGTACAGGGTTAGATTGATAAATTGGTTGGGAAGACCAATGGAAGAGAACCCAAGTTATACAATAACATATGTGAGTTCATAGGACAATCGGTGTTTTTTATCAAGGAATCTATTAAGCTTGGACGAGAAGGAATGAGATCTATGAACAACCAAATTAAGTGTTCAACATGTGTGGAATGATGTTGGAACAATTTTTTATGATGGGATGAAGACCCACAAACCAATGGTCCGTTGGTGGGCAAATTCGTATAGAAGCCAATTGGAGCGCAGTGCAATGTTTTGATTATATCTCTTGGCTCGATACTCCAAATAATGTGAATCCAAATAGGTTGGAAAGCCAACTCAATATGCTAGATTTCATATTCAAACATCTCAGTCCAATTCGGATTGCATCATGGAGCAAAATGGCATGGAAGTCATAACAAGTGCAGATTGTAGCAAGGTTTGAGCGGCTGTAGCATTTTGGGCGTAAATTCTTCATACCTTAATGAAATGCAACGAATTTTGTCCACAGCTAGATAAGAGGAAGGGCTACAACTTTCATGTTTACCACTTATCCCAGAAATGAGCTTAAGATGGTCGAATAGTGCAAAGTTTGAGAGTGCTGAAATCTGGCAGATCACCTCAGGCGATCCGGGCCATCACCTCAGGCGATCCGAGCCATGCGTGCACGCTGCGCGCACCATCAACCCAGGCGATGGCACGCTGCGTGCCAGGCGATCCAGATCGCCCCAGGCGATGGCATGGTCGCCCCAGGCGATCCAGAACAGTTCATACGGCATTTTTTCAAAGGGCGATCGCCCGAGGCGATGGGACATTGCCTGAGGCTTCTGGGCCAGATTTGAACGTTAGAACGTGGCGATGGAGATCGGCCGAGGCGATGCACGTGTGATTCAAGCCTTATGTGTAGCAACGGCTAGTAGGAGCCTTGGGGGACTTCTACACTATAAATATGGATGTTTTGGAGCATTTTGAAGACAAGAAACAAGCCTACAAACTTCATCAAAGCTTTGCCAATTCAAATTTCAAATAGCTTTGCAATCTCCATACATTGTTGTTGTATTGGAGCTTGTAATTCTTTTATTTTGATAGAGTCTTGTTTTCTTCGTGTTGGTACACCGTGAAGGTGTGTGTTGAGTTATTGTAAGGTCCTCCAACACCAAAGCAAGTTGGAAATTGTAAAGTCATCAACAAGTAAAGTTGGTGCATGTGTTGTGGCCATCCTTGGAGCCCTTAAGGCCAAGAAGACTCGTGAAGAGTGTTGGTAGCTCGTGAAGAGCTTTGTGTACTCGTGAAGAGTATTGTGCTCAGGAAGAGCTTTGTAAACTCGGGAAGAGTTGGGTTGTGGCTAACTTGGAGCCCTCAAGGCCAATATCATTTATTCTAGTGGAACCTCGGTTGGAGGTTATCTAACCGGGAAGAGGAGACGTAGGCGATTCATCGCCGAACTTCTATAACAAATATCCTTGTCATTTACCGCTTTATTTCTTTACGTATTTATTTATTTGTTTACTTCTTATTTTATTTTATTTATCGATTGACTTAAGCCTTCCGCAAGCGCAAACTCTTTTAGTTTTGCAAACTCATTTTAAAACGCTAAAGTAGCCAAGGAATCTCATTCACCCCCCCCCCCCCCCCTCTTCGATTCCAACAAGTGGTATCAGAGCCATTTGATTTTTGTTTTTAAATCCAAATCTTTTATATGGCTAATCTAGCAAATGAGTTTGCTCAAGCTCAATCGACAAATAGACCTCCGCTCTTCAGGTGTGATAACTATGGGTATTGGAAAAATAGAATTTCTCTATATATCCAATCCGTAGATTATGACCTTTGGAAGATCATAGTGAAAGGTCCACATATTCCTTTAAAGGAGTTGGGGGAATAAGTGTTCCCAAAGAAATGGACGATTTCACTAGAGCGGACATGATTTTAATATCTCAAAATGCTAAAGCTATTAATATTTTGCATTGTGCTTTAGATATGAAGGAGTACAACCGGATCTCAATGTGCTCAACCGCAAAGGAGATATGGGACAAATTGCAAATTTGTCATGAAGGAACCAACCAAGTGAAGGAGACAAAGATAGACCTATTGCAACTCAAATATGAGACATTTGAGATGGAGTCCGGAGAAGAGGTGGATTCTATGTTTAGAAGGCTCACTCAAATAATAAACGAGCTTGCCCAACTTGGAGAGAAGTACCCTCCAAAGCAAATATGGAGGAGAGCTTTAAGAGCCTTTCCAAAGGATTGGGATGCAAAGAGAACCGCCATCATCGAGTCCAACAAAGGAGAGAACGCATCTTACGACCTTGATGAGCTTCATGACATATTGGTGACCCATGAACTTGAAGTATCTACAAGGAAAGGAATAAAGGAGGATGATAGATCTATGATAAAGGGGATCGCCTTGGTTGGAAGAAAGGATCAATCCGAGGATGAAGATGAGGATGAAGAGATGATCTTGTTCACTAGGAAGTTCAAGAAGTTCTTCAACAAACATAGCAAGCCAAAGGCCTCTAGTGCTACCACACACGATTCCAAACATGAGGTAACTTATAATAATTGTCAAGAAAAAGGTCATTATGCTAACAAGTGTCCTAGGAAGAAGAATGAAGATAAAGGCAAGAAGAAGGCCCTAATAGCTACATGGAGTGATAGCGACTCCGATGAAGAAGAAACCAACCTTTGTCTCATGGCCAAAGATGACACAAATGATGAAGGAAATGAAAGCGATGATGAGGTACCATCTTTTGATGAACTTTTAGATTCTTATCATGAGCTTATAGATGTTCTTGGCAAAACCAAGATGAGTAACAAATTACTCAAACTTGAGGTTGCTAAGAAAGATGAAGAAAATAATTCTTTGAAAAATGAATTAAATTCTTTAAAAATATCTTTTTGCAAATTTAGTGAAAGTAGTCTAAAGATGAATGAATTGCTTGGCTTACAATGTTGTAGCTTTGATAAAGCCGGGTTAGGCTTCTCAAGCAAATCAAAATCATTTTCAAGCTTATTAGCTAAAGCCAAGCATGATTCTCCTACTTGTAACTATTGTTGTAAAAGTGGTCACACTAAAAACAAGTGTAGGTTTGCTAGAATCCAATACCAACCTAACAAAAGGTGGAAATGGATCCCAAAGGTGCCAAATGAAGCTAACCCTCAAGGACCCTCCTATTGTAAACTTGTTTTGTAGGGACAACAATGGGATGGAGGATGAAGGCACAAGCAACTCAAAGGAGGAGTTTGTATTATTCACCACTATAGAAGAGGCGCGAGGCATAGGACCAATGACAAGAACGCACTCTTGTCATCGGAGGTAAAATTTAATTTATACATTTTAAAAGAGCAATTCAAAATTTAATTGGCACAAATTAATTGTGATCAATAAATATGAAGCTCAATATTCATTGGTAGTAAAATGGATAACCCCTTAGCATATGCACATATAAATTGTTCTATTGCATGATGTATGCTTATCCTTTTATAGTAAGTGCATTGAATTCAAATTTGAATATGCAATGTGCAATTATGTGATTAATAATCTTATCTAATGATGTATTGATAATTTTAATGATAATTGGGCATAAGTGCATGAACTCATGGTAGAACATAAGCACACCTTGCAACACTTGGATTTATTGTTGATTGCCTTAAACACATGTTTGTGGTTCATCTCTATGATTTAATCTTAGGCTTGTTATGCTTATTATATGCTTGATGATGAACATATGTATAGTGTTAAAATATGACTATGTGGCAACATATAATTATGCTATGTTTATTTAAATTTTGTGATTTTTGATTATTACAAAAAGGGGGAGAATGTTGTGATAAACTTGAAGCTTAACTTGAAACTTAATACATGCATAGTTTAAGGGGGGAGTTCCTATATGCATGGTTTGAGGGGGAGAGTTGTTTGCTTTATGCTTTACTTGGGTAATCTTGTATGTGCTATGCAATTGTTAAGGGGGAGTCATGTTTACTCACATTTCATGCATATTACATATTCAAGTTTATCAAGTTTTGTGATCATCAAAAAGGGGGAGGTTGTTGAGCCTTAAACGCATGATTGTGTTTAATGCGTTAATTTATCTCCGGTTTATTTTTGAGTTTTGATGATCAACAAAACTTGCATTCGTTGTACTAATATGTCTACTTAGTGTACAGGGTTAGATTGATAAATTGGTTGGGAATACCAATGGAAGAGAACCCAAGTTATACAATAACATATGTGAGTTCATAGGACAAGCGGTGTTTTTTATCAAGGAATCTATTAAGCTTGGACGAGAAGGAATGAGATCTATGAACAACCAAATTAAGTGTTCAACATGTGTGGAATGATGTTGGAACAATTTTTTATGATGGGATGAAGACCCACAAACCAATGGTCCGTTGGTGGGCAAATTCGTATAGAAGCCAATTGGAGCGCAGTGCAATGTTTTGATTATATCTCTTGGCTCGATGCTCCAAATAATGTGAATCCAAAGAGGTTGGAAATCCAACTCAATATTCTAGATTTCGTATTCAAACATCTCAGTCCAATTCGGATTTCATCATGGAGCAAAATGGCATGGAATTCATAACAAGTGCAGATTGTAGCAAGGTTTGAGCGGCTGTAGAATTTTGGGCGTAACCTCTTCATACCTTAATGAAATGCAATGAAAGTTTGTCCACAGCTATATAAGAGGATGTTTACCACTTGTCCCAGAAATGAGTTTAAGATGGTCGAATAGTGCAAAGTTTGAGAGTGCTGAAATCTGGCAGATCACCTCAGGCGATCCGGGCCATCACCTCAGGCGATCCGAGCCATGCGTGCACGCTGCGCGCACCATCGACCCAGGCGATGGCACGCTGCGCGCCAGGTGATCCAGATCGCCCCAGGCGATGGCATGGTCGCCCCAGGCGATCCAGAACAGTTCATACGGCATTTTTTCAAAGGGCGATCGCCCGAGGCGATGGGGACATCGCCTGAGGCGATCTGGGCCAGATTTGAACGTTAGAACGTGGCGATGGAGATCGGCCGAGGCGATGGCCGAGGCGATGCACGCGTGATTCAAGCCTTATGTGTAGCAACGGCTAGTAGGAGCCTTGGGGGACTTCTACACTATAAATATGGATGTTTTGGAGCATTTTGAAGACAAGAAACAAGCCTACAAACTTCATCAAAGCTTTGCCAATTCAAATTTCAAATAGCTTTGCAATCTCCATACATTGTTGTTGTATTGGAGCTTGTAATTCTTTTATTTTGATAGAGTCTTGTTTTCTTCGTGTTGGTACACCGTGAAGGTGTGTGTTGAGTTATTGTAAGGTCCTCCAACACCAAAGCAAGTTGTAAATTGTAAAGTCGTCAACAAGTAAAGTTGGTGCATGTGTTGTGGCTATCCTTGGAGCCCTTAAGGCCAAGAAGACTCGTGAAGAGTGTTGGTAGCTCGTGAAGAGCTTTGTGTACTCGTGAAGAGTATTGTGCTAGGGAAGAGCTTTGTAAACTCGGGAAGAGTTGGGTTGTGGCTAACTTGGAGCCCTCAAGGCCAAGATCATTTATTCTAGTGGAACCTCGGTTGGAGGTTATCTAACCGGGAAGAGGAGACGTAAGCGATTCATCGCCGAACTTCTATAACAAATATCCTTGTCATTTACCGCTTTATTTCTTTACGTATTTATTTATTTGTTTACTTCTTATTTTATTTTATTTATCGATTGACTTAAGCCTTCCGCAAGCGCAAACTCTTTTAGTTCTGCAAACTCATTTTAAAACGCTAAAGTAGCCAAGGAATCTCATTCACCCCCCTCTTCGATTCCAACACTTTGTACTCACTGTTCTTTATTGATGGCATCCGAAAAATTGCATTAATTTTAAACTGATCAAACTCCACATCCTTACCCCGTACAAACACAACCTCCCTTGAATTTTGGTGGACCGTCCTTAGATTTTCATAGAATTCCCGCACAATAGGGACCACCGCATCAATAGGCTATTGAATAAACTCAAACCAACCTCGTCGCCTTGCTTCTTGAATCACAGGGCATTCAAGTCGTTCTATACTCATTCCCCTTTCGCGACTGAGGGGTTTTCGGTGATAACTGGGGTATAATTCCGCCGCTACGGAATTCACAAATCGACGCTCATCATAATCTTGAGACGAAGTGGTGGCTTCGCTTGCTTCTGTTTTTTCTTTGGAGCCATTTTTCAGTTCACAATTCACACTGCTTCAATCCCAACCACAACAAGAACTCACCAAAATAACCAACCAACACTTCAGTTCCCCAAAATTAGCTATCAACTATCTTAATTCACCAAATTCACCAAAACTCCAATCCTTGTATACCCAAACAAAAATATTCACCAATTTATGGATATGTAGAAGGGTTGAAGCCAAATACCATGGAAATCTAGGAGATATTGTAGAATTGGCTTGAGTTTCTCATTTTTGATGAAATTTCCCAATTCAGCTTTGGATCTTCAAATCTGTTGCAAAAAGTGTAACTAGAAGAAGCTTTGAAGCATAAATTGTAAGATCTGTGAGTTGTGGGAAAGATTATAGAAGGAATTTGGGGATTAGGGCAAAAAAAATGAATTTTCTCTATGAAAATACTGAAGGTTTTGTATTTCTGCTGAAATCGATCCTTTAAAAAACGAAAATTTCTGTTGCTCGATCGATCGAGAGTTTCTGCTCGATCAATCGAGCGAGACAGAAAAGTTTTTTTCTTCTTATAACCTTACTCGATCGATCGACGACTCCAGAAATTTTTTTTTCTTTGTAACCCATGGTCGATCGATCGAGCTTTATTCTCGATCGATCGACCATTCCAGAACAATTTTTAAATTTTTTTTTCCAATGTTCGATCCGCCCCACCAATTTGATTCATTCCATTTTCCTGCATCTGAAAAGTAACGGACGGAGTTAGGCTCGAAAAATTAAAATAACAAGAAAGAAATGAACAATTAAACAAGAGATAGAGAGAAGAAAGTTCTTAATTTATAGTGCCAAGATGGACTGCCACCTCCTTCTTAGTGGTCCAATTTTGCTTGCTCCTTCGGGTTTTTCACTGTTTCAGTAGTTAGTGTCCCTTGAGCTCGTTCATGAATTATTGCTGCAAGTTGCCCTACTTGTACCTCCAAGTTTTTTATAGATGCATCCTGATTTTGCATCCTAGTTTCTGTCGATGATATTAACTTGGTCAAGAGCTCCTCCATACTCGGCTTAGGTACATATCCCGGTTGTGGTTGTGGGTTCAACACGTTGTTTTGGTTGGACCATTGCAAATTTGGATGATTCCTCCATCCCGGGTTGTAAGTGTTTGAGTACGGGTTATTGGGCAGTCTGTTTCCTACATAATTAGCAGACTCATTAGACTGAGTAAATGGATTACCTGCCTGGCATTCGATGCTTGGATGATTGCTTCCACATAAGTCACAGGTGATAACTTGAGCTTGCATCGCTGTCATGCTCATGCTATCTATCTTTTATTCAATGCTTCCAACTGTGCCGAAAGAGCGGTGATGTCGTCAATTTGATGAACTCCACTCGGTTTCTTTGGCACATTCATCTCTGATTGCCATTGATAGCTATTAGAAGCCATATCTTCCAAGAGTTCATATGTGACACCCCTTATACATATAATACATACACATGAAGCATATAGCATAATATTTAATGGCAGCGGAAAGTTCAATCTCATAACATCATAATATAATTTACAAGGCATATAGAGATATGTATGCCACAAAAATGACCAAGGTTGTACCCCTCACAACCCAACCAAAAACCTATACAGTATATGCAAATGATGAGCTGAGGGAGAAGGGCTAGAGTCAGCCAGCCGACCTTGGATCCATACTTCCAAAATATGCAGAAACACCTTGTATGTTCAAACTTTATCTACAGCAACTGAAAAATAACATTTGCATTTGGGTGAGTTGCATTCTCAATGAGCATATTCAAATAACGTAGTATTTAACATCACATAAGCATATAATTCATATCCACATAAGCACATGAATATAATCACATGATTCATCATAATCTTTTCATCAATTCACATGATTCATATAAAATGAAATGATGCACATGTATGTCCGTATTGTTATTCTGTTATGACCCAACTAATACCAAGAACAATCCGTGATCACGATATGGCTATGGCACTCTGTAGATCCCCTTTTGAGTTCTCAATTAACTCGGGATCGATATTCTTTGATTCTGTAATTCTGACCGTACTCAGAGTGAAATAACACATGGTTCAAGGTCATTAGTGGCCATAACAGAGTTCTTTAATCTCTTATAAATGCACATGTCATAATCATATGCATAACATCAATTCATAGGGTAAATAACATCATATAGAACGTATAACATCAGGTCTCAACATGTACATTTCAGAACTCAATTTAGTTCTTGCACATCATATTGCATTCATTGCAATTCATTCACCAATTCAAGGTACTTATATAACACAAATCACATACTCATATAAAATTAAATGCTAAGTTATAAGGATATACTCACAAGTTATGACACCTATCTTGATGACGTGCTTACTTCGCCTTACTGGTGCCGGTATCGAAAGTAGAATCTATCAGTGCATATCAAATGTGCAATCCAACTCAATATCATATGTTCAATATGAATTAATTATAGTTGTGCATAAAATATTCATACCAAGTGCAATATTACTTTTCTACTATTCATTATTTCTCAAAGTTACAATTATGTTTTCTCAATTTAATTTTAGTGTAACCGGTATATGCACATGGCTTTTTATACCCATAAAATTTGTATAAATTCAAAATTACAACATAATCTCAATTTTCTTGTTAATTATTGTTTATCGTTGTTTAATCTATCACATATATGAATTTTATAATTTTTGTGCATTATTTTAAATTAAGCCATACCCTAAACATAAGAAAAAGTAAAGAAAAACTACCTCAAAAGGAAGGTAACGAGGCGAGGACTCCAGATATGTACTTATTTTCAAGTTTTGGCGTCGTTTCGAAGTCCAAAAATCAACAAAACCCCAAATTTATTTTCTCTTCTCTCCTCTCACAAACTCACGGCAATTTCACACAGTATTGGTGTATATGTGTGTAAATCTTGTATTTTACGAGTCGGTTCCCGATTTTAATTTTTTTTTATTTAATTTTCGAAAATTACAGCTTAACCCTTTTAATTTTTGAAAATTAACACTTAATCCTTCAAATATTTAATCACTAAATTTACTCCATATTTCACTAAATTTTAATCAATATTTTCACTTTTATTCAATATATAATCTATTTACTCAATTAATCAATATCATACTTTTAGTCAATTAAAATCTATTCATTATCTATATTCATCATTAAATTTACTCAATATTTTCCAATTTATTCACTTTATGTCTTATTATTATTATTATTTTTTTATAATAATATATATATTTTTCTTCTTCTTTTTCACCTTTCTTCTATGCCCAATCTCTATGCTTACCAATGTACATATGAAATGTCAAAATATATGTCATGATGTGTATGCATACCTTTATGCTTACCAATGCACATATGAAATGTCAAAATATATGTCATGATTCGTATGCATGATCATGTGATTCGGGTCATGACAATTCCTCCCCCCTTAGAAAATTTCGGCCTCGAAATTTATACATGTATCAGGAAATAACCACGGATATTGTGTTTTCATGTGTTCCTCTGTTTCCCACGTAGCTTCCCGTTCAGAATGATTCTTCCATAGAACCTTTACCATAGGAATTGCACGATTCCTTAACTGTTTGTCCTTGTATTCTAATATCTCAACCGGTTCTTCAACATAACTTAAATTTTCAGAAATTTCAATCGGTTCATTTTGAAGAATATGAGACGAATCTGATCTATATCTCCGAAGCATACTAACATGGAATACATTATGAATCTGGGACAATTCAGGAGGTAAGGCAAGACGATAAGCTAATGGTCCAACATTATCAAGTATCTCATAGGGACCAATGTATCGCATACTGAATTTGCCTTTCTTTCCAAATCTAAGAATACCTCTCCAAGGAGAAACACGAAGAAATACATTTTCACCAATTTGATAATCCATTTCTCTTCTATGCTGATCAATATAACTCTTTTGTCTATCTTGCACTGCTTTCAATCGATCTTTCACAATTTTTATCTTTTCAACTATCTCTTGAATGAGATCTGGACCTTCTAATATTCGCATTCCTTCTTCATCCCAGCATACTGGACTTCTGCATTTTCTACCATATAAGGCTTCGTATGGTGACATACCAATACTGCTATGATACTGATTGTTATATGCAAATTCCATCAAAGCAATATAATCATCCCTTGAACCTCTAAAATCAAGAAAAAATGATCGAAGCATCTCTTCTAAAGTCTGAATCGTTCTTTCTGATTGTCCATCTGTTTGTGAAATGCAGTACTAAAATGTAATTTAGTACCCAAAGCTTCTTGTAAACTTCCCCAAAATCTCGATGTAAAACAAGGATCTCGATCGGATTCAATAGATAAAGGCACACCATGTAATCTAACAATTTCATTTACATACCTTCTTGCTAAACTTTCAAGTGTAGATCCCCATCTAAATGGTAAGAAGTGAGCTGATTTTGTCAATCGATCAACAATCACCCAAACTGCATCATTCTTCTTCTGAGTTACAGGTAAACCATAAACAAAATCCATTGTTATACGTTCCCATTTCCAAACTGGAATCGGTAGTGGATGTAATTTACCCACCGGTGCTTGATGTTCGGCTTTAACCTGTTGGCAAGTTAAACATTTCGATACATACTCGGCCACATCCTTCTTCATTCTAGGTCACCAATAATGGGTTTTCAGCGTTTGATACATCTTTATGCTACCAGGGTGCATCGCATAAGGTGCAATGTGTGCTTCCTCCATTATTTCATGCCTTATTGCATTCATATTAGGAACACAGAGTCGATTATTGATTGACAAACTACCATCATCATTGATAACAAAGTCTGTATTATTTCCCTGTTTCACCTTTTCTGCAATACTGATTAGTTTATCATCACGAAATTGAGCATTTTTTAATCCTTTCAGTCATTACTGGACGGATACAAAGCGAAGCACAGATAATACCAGTCTCATCAACATTCAAGGTAACATTCATCTTTCTCAAATCTAGCACATATGACACAGAATGTACTGAAAGATAAGAAACGGTACCATATGATTTTCTGCTCAAAGCATCAGCAACAACATTTGCCTTTCCAGGGTGATACTCAATAGTGCAGTCATAATCTTTTAATAATTCAAGCCATCTTCTTTGACGCATATTCAATTCTTTCTGACTCAACAGATATTTCAGACTTTTATGATCGGTAAAGATTTGAAATGTGGTACCATACAAATAATGTCTCCATATCTTTAATGCAAAAACAACTGCGGCAAGTTCAAGATCATGTGTAGGATAAGACATCTCATATGGTTTAAGTTGCCGAGAAGCATAAGCAATAACTTTACCATGTTGCATTAAAACGCATCCCAAACCTTGATAAGAAGCATCACTATAAATAACAAAACATCAATACCTGAAGGTATTGCCAGAACTGGAGCAGTAGTGAGTCGTTCTTTCAATTCTTCAAAACTCTTTTGGCATTCATCTGTCCACTTAAAAAGAATACCCTTGCGCAACAATTTTGTCAATGGAGTTGCTATAAGAGAGAAATTTTCAACAAATCTCCTATAGTACCCGGCTAAACCAAGAAAACTACGAACCTCGACAACATTTTTCGGATACTCCCATTTAGTTACTGCTTCAATTTTCACTGGATCAACTTTAATACCATCACTACAAACAACATGTCCCAAAAAGACAACCTGATCTAACCAAAATTCACATTTGCTAAGTTTTGCATATAACTGTTTCTCACGCAAGGTTTGCAGCACAATTCTAAATTGTCGTTCATGTTCCTTAGCAGATTTCGAATATATCAAAATATCATCAATAAAGACAATCACAAATCTATCCAGATACGGTCTAAACACATCATTCATCAATGCCATAAATGCACCAGGTGCATTAGTCAAAAAAAGACATTACCAAAAATTCATAATGGCCATACCTTGTTCTGAAAGCTGTTTTCGACACATCAGACTCAACAATTTTCAACTGATGATACCCTGATCTCAGATCAATCTTTGAAAAGACTGTAGCATCTTGCAACTGATCAAATAAATCATCAATTCTAGGCAGTGGATATTTATTCTTTATAGTCACTCGATTCAACTGTCGATATTCTATGCATAACCTCAAAGTACCATCCTTCTTTTTAACAAACAATACCGGTGCTCCCCATGGTGAAACACTCGGTCTAATGAATCCTTATCCAGTAGTTCTTCTAACTGAGTTTTCAATTCTTTTAATTCAATAGGTGCCATTATATAAGGAGAAATAGAAATTGGCGTTGTACCCACTGGTATTCGATGGTAAACTCAGTATCTCTATCTGGGGGTAATCCTGGTAAATCATCTGGAAATACATCGGGATATTCTCTAACCACTGGAATATCTTCAAGTTTCAAACCACATAATCTGCTATCTATAATGTGAGCTAAATATGCTTCACAACCACCCTTCACCAATCTGAATGTCGTAGATGTAGATATTACACTTGTAGGTAAGATTTTTCTTTCTCCTTTAAAAACTATTTGTGACTGATCAGGAAGTTGCAGTACTATTTCTTTGGTAAAACAATCCAACTTAGCATGATATTCAGTTAACCAATCCATACCCAGAATCACATCAAAATCCTTTAACGGCATAACCAATAAAGTAGCATGCAGTTCAATATCCTCAATGAAAAGTTTACAATTCTGATACACAGTACTTATAACAATCATGCTCCCTACTGGGGTTTGAACAAATAAATCATAATCCAATGATACTGGTTTATCATGCAAATGCATCATGAATGTTTGTGATATGAATGAATGTGTTGCACCATAAAACATAAGCTGTTAAACCAGAAATGGATAAATTACCGGTAATCGCAGCTGGTGCTGTATTTGCTTCTTCCTGTGTCATAGCAAAAACTTGGGCTTGATTGTTGGCTTTACTCTCCTCTGTACGGATTCCTCTGCCCATACCAAATCATCCTTGGTCTCTTCCTCTGTTAGGAGTAAAAACACTTGACCTGGTTTGTTCAACTGTAGGTTCTTCACGTGGCTTTGAACAATATCTTGCTATATGGCCCGGTTCTCCACATTTAAAACATTTTCTTGTAAGCAGTCTGCACTCTCCATAATGATTTCTCTCACAATGCACACAAGTCATAACTGATGGTGTAGAACCAAACTTTTAGCAGCAGATGTTGCACCACTGGAACTGACACCTTTAGAACTACTAGGAAAACTTTTCTGTGTTGGTGCATTGAATCCCTTCTTCTTTCCAAATCCTCCAACTTCCTCACTTTGTCTCTTTTTATTCAATTGGAAATCTTTTGATTCATCTTCCAACTTTTCAGCACGTACAACTGCAGCTTTCAACTTGCTAAAAGATTCCATGTCTGTAGGTGTGAGGCGATCACGAATAGTAAATCGAAGTCCTGCCTCAAATATGCTACACTTCTTCTTTTCTGTGGCTATCATATGTGGAGCATAATGAGATAACTGGTTAAAGAGTACCTCATATTCAAATGTTGATCGATTCCACTGTTTCAGATCAAGAAATTCTCCCTCTTTCTGATCCTTATAAACTTCAGGTAGGTAAGCATCATTAAAATGCAACAGAAAGTCATCCCATGTCAAAATAGATGGCTGATCAGTACTATGTGGAATAGTCTCCCACCAATCATAAGCATTACCCTGGAGAAGTGACACTGTGTAATCAAATTTCTCCTCAGGTGTACATTTCATCAAGTTCAGAATTCTTTCTGTACGTTTCAGCCAAGTCTCTGCCTAGCTGGATCAATAGTACCCATAAAATCAACAGCTCCCATTTTTCTTAATTTATCATACCTCCTCTCACGTGGTTCCAGAGGATAAACAGGTGGAAACTGCCGATATTCCTCAGCTGGTATTCTTTGTGCATGAGGTGGAAGTGAAAATGATGAATGTGACTCAAGCTCGGCTGATCCTTCCCCTCCATGAATACTGTGCTCATCATTAAACCTATATGACATAAATGATGACATATGCAACCATTTACCAAATAATGACAATGCACATGTGACAGTCTACAGAACCTCTAAACCTTTGCTCTGATACCAAATCAACTGTGACACCCCTTACAGATATAATACATATAACACATACACATTAAGCATATAGCATAATATTTAATGGCGGCGGAAAGTTCAATCTCATAACATCATAATATAATTTACAAGGCATATAGAGATATGTATGCCACAAAAATGACAAAGGTTGTACCCCTCACAACCCAACCAAAAACCTATACAGTATATGCAAATGATGAGCCGAGGGAGAAGGACTAGAGTCAGCCAGCCGACCTTGGATTCATACTTCCAAAATATGCAGAAACACCTTGTATGTTCAAACTTTATCTACAACAACTGAAAAATAACATTTGCATTTGGGTGAGTTGCATTCTCAATGAGCATATTCAAACAACGTAGTATTTAACATCACATAAGCATATAATTCATATCCACATAAGCACATGAATATAATCACATGATTCATCAGAATCTTTTCATCAATTCACATGATTCATATAAAATGAAATGATGCACATGTATGTCCGTATTTTTATTCTGTTATGACCCAACTAATACCAAGAACAATCCGTGATCACGATATGGCCATGGCACTCTGTAGATCCCCTTTTGAGTTCTCAATTAACTCGGGATCGATATTCTTTGATTCTGTAATTCTGACCATACTCAGAATGAAATAACACATGGTTCAAGGTCATTAGTGACCATAACAGAGTTCTTTAATCTCTTATAAATGCACATGTCATAATCATATGCATAACATCAATTCATAGGGTAAATAACATCATATAGAACGTATAACATCAGGTCTCAACATGTACATTTCAGAACTCAATTTAGTTATTGCACATCATATTGCATTCATTGCAATTCATTCACCAATTCAAGGTACTTATATAACACAAATCACATACTCATATAAAATTAAATGCTAAGTTATAAGGATATACTCACAAGTTATGGCACCTATCTTGATGCCGTTCTTACTTCGCCTTACTGGTGCCGGTATCGAAAGTAGAACCTATCAGTGCATATCAAATGTGCAATCCAACTCAATATCATATGTTCAATATGAATTAATTATAGTTATGCATAAAATATTCATACCAAGTGCAATATTACTTTTCTACTATTCATTATTTCTCAAAGTTACAATTATGTTTTCTCAATTTAATTTTAGTGTAACCGGTATATGCACATGGCTTTTTATACCCATAAAATTTGTATAAATTCAAAATTACAACATAATCTCAATTTTCTTGTTAATTATTGTTTATCATTGTTTAATCTATCACATATATGAATTTCATTGGGCATAATTTCAAATTAAGTCATACCCTAAACATAAGAAAAGGCAAAGAAAAACTACCTCAAAAGGAAGGTAACCAGGCGAGGATTCCAGATATGTACTTATTTTCAAGTTTTGGCGTCGTTTCGAAGTCCGAAAATCAACAAAACCCCAAATTTCTTTTCTCTTATCTCTTCTCTCCTCTCACAAACTCACGGAAATTTCACACAGTATATGGTGTATGTGTGTGTAAATCTTGTATTTTGCAAGTCGGTTCCCAATTAAAATTTTTTTTTTATTTAATTTTCGAAAATTACAACTTAACCCTTTTAATTTTCGAAATTAACACTTGACCCTTCAAATATTTAATCACTAAATTTACTCCATATTTCACTAAATTTTAATCAATATTTTCACTTTTATTCAATATATAATCTATTTACTCAATTTAATCAATATCATACTTTTAGTCAATTAAAATCTATGCATCATCTATATTCATCATTAAATTTACTCAATATTTTCCAATTTATCACTTTATGTCTTCTTATTATTAATTTTTTATAATAATATATATATTTTTCTTCTTCTTTTTCACCTTTCTTCTATGCTCAATCTCTATGCTTATCAATGCACATATGAAATGTCAAAATATTTGTCATGATGTGTATGCATACCTTTATGCTTTCCAATGCACATATGAAATGTCAAATATATGTCATGATTCGTATGCATGATCATGTGAAACTTTCGGGTCATGACATCATAAGCTGCTTCGGGTGTTTTTCGCATGATGGATCCTCGTGAGGCTGCATCAATCATGGAACGGTTAGCTGAAAATAAACCATTATAAAAGGTTTGTACCTGGAGCTAAATAGGAAGACCATGATGTTGGCATCTCCTAAGCAGGTCCTTGAAACAATCCCACGCCTCATATAAAGTTTCAGGATCATATTGCCCAAACATGGTGATATCGTTTATCATCTTCGCAGTTTTGGAAGGGGAAAATATTTAGACAAGAACGCTTGTGTCATCCCCTCCCAAATGGTAATAGATCCTGCAGGTAAAGAATTTAACCATGCTTTAGCTTTATCTTTTAATGAAAAGAGAAATAACTGTAACCTGATGGCGTTGTCAGAAACGCCATTGTGTTTGAAGGTGTCACAAATCTCCAAGAAGTTGGAGATGTGAGCGTTTGGGTCATCAGTGGCTACTCCCCCAAACATCACTGAATGCTGGATCATATAAATTATTGCAGGTTTTATCTCAAAATTGTTAGCTTGAATACTTGGCCTCGTAATGCTTGACAGTGATCCATGGAAAGCTGGTTGAGTAAAATCCATCATAGATCTTGGATTCGGTGCTTCATTATTCGCGTCTCCTTCTTGATTGTTATCCGCCATTGTTCGAGCTTCCCGTATTTTCCTTAGAAACGTTCACTCAATTTCTGGGTCAAAAGGCTCGTGTGTGGGATTGCTACTCCTTAGCATGCACCAAGAAGATGATTACCTGTAAAAATCAACCCAAAAGGAGAAACATAAATGTAGTAAACCAACTAGTCAAAATTGTCAACCAAACAAAACAAAAAAATAATAGGGCTAAATTACAATTAACTAATCTCGTATGATATTATACAAATTAGTCCCCGGCAACGGTGCCAAAAACTTGATCGCTTTTATTTTAAACAATTAATTCCAGTGTAGCGATTTTAGACCGCAAGTGCACGGTGTCAAGTTTTAGTATAGTGATTTAGAAATAGGGATGTCGTACCCACATGGACTAACGTATAAGTACCAAATAAAATTAGAAAAATTATATTTAGCCTACGAAATATATGAATAAATATCTAATTAAATAAAAACTTAAAAACTCAAAATTAAATGAACTCCTTTGAAGATGCGAAGGAATTCCACTCGAGAAATTTATCAAGATGTTGGTTCACTTTTGTTATCGTCAATGATTTGTTTGTAAAAACAATTACTAACCAATTAATTCTTAAGGTGACGGATTCCCTAAAATAATCAATACACTTTCTCAAGCTATATTGAAACTAATACTAAATTGAAACAAGTAACTCTCGTTCACTTAAACCAATTTAATATTGCATAAATCTCGATGAAAACCGTTAACTTTAAATCTTTCAATTCAAAGTGATCACGTATGTGGTTTAATCTCTCGATCTAAATCTTTAACATACAACATGAATTATTATAGCGTATTATAATTTTATCTCTCGATCTCAATTATAATTCACAAATCAATCAAAGGTAGCAAGGCTTTGATAGCATTAAGAGTATAAATCTCGCACAAAAGAATTAATCCACTCAAACAACATTCAAATCAATAACTCAATCACAATCTTCCCTAATCTTGATAAAATAAACTTATTTTATGTTCAAATCAAACTAACATGATGAATAATTGTTTCTCAACCTCATAAAAATCAATAAATTCGAAAATCAAAATAAATAAAGTTTAGAAGTACAATAACGTAGGAGTTGAATCCGTGCGTTGAAACGTTACTTCTTCCCTTGCTTCCTTCCTTGCACTTCAAAGGCTTTTTCTCTTAGTTTGTATGGATGTTGGAGGATGAAAGGAGGCTGATTTATTGTGTATAATATGATATTGGTTTTTCAAATTCGTGCCTTTGGTCTCTTATTTATAGAAGAGGAGGTGGATGGAAGTGTTCCCCATTAGATCAAGCTCAATAAAGTCTTTTTTTTCTGAAAATTCTGTTGCTCGGTCGATCGGTAAAATTGTCTCGATCGATCGAGCACTCTTATTTCTCATCCAGGAATTCTTCTGCCTCGCTCGATCGATCGAACATGAACTTTCGATCGATCGAGCATTCTTCAATCTCGCTTGATAAATCTCTGCCATGCTCGATCGATCGAGATAAATTACCGATCGATCGAGCTCCTCTTTTTCTTGTTCCTTCGATCGATCGCGCTCCACTACCGATCGATCGGTTATGTCAGATTCCAATTTCTTCATTCTTGCCTCGGTTTGATCCGTTTTCTTCTTTCTAGCTCAATTCTTCCACTTCCCACCTAGATTCCTGAAACAACCAAATAAAACCAAAAAACGTAACATCATCCCGGAATCAACACGAAAATATATACATATCATTGCAAAAATACACGTAATATTCATCCTTATCAAATATCAATTCCACACAATCTCATATTATTCTTTACACAATAATAACTTTATGAAATTGCACTAGTATTACTCTTGTACACATAATCTCATACCTGTATAGATGCAATCATCACTAAAGTATATCAGCATCATATTATCCTGCTCATCACAGTACTCTTGTGCTCTTAAAGCATCAACCTTTCCATGTCTCAGGATAAGTTTCATACGATTTTATGATTTTGGTTGTGTTTTTGTATAATTTCAGGAATCTAGTGAAAGTGCAAGAAATACCTGAAAAACCTCATTTTATGGACTGAAAGGTGGAACAGAACGAGCCAAGACATTGGAATGAAGGTGAAAAGAGTTGATGTGGCTGAAATTGAAGATGCCGATCGATTGCCATGATGAAGAGATCGATCACCATGATGCAGTGAAGTGTGGAAAATTTTATACAGGAGGCGATCGATCGCCACTCAGACAGAGATCGATCATGATAGAGAAAAAAGTCAAAGAGATCGATCGCCATGGGCATAGCGATCGATCGCCAACAGAGTCCTGCGCGAGAAAACTTCCTTTTTCAAGTTATGAGCTATTTTTGGTCTCAGATTTGGATGGGCTCGGATTTCTCACTATAAAATGGAGTTTTTTTGCATCAAAGATTGGACTTTTGACATCTGATTTTACCCTAGATTTGGGAGAGGCCACCACATACAAGTTGGAGATTCAAGCAACGTAGCGGGAGACGGGATATCAGATCAACGCAAAGGAGTTAACGCCTAGCGATTTTATGTATTTCTGAACTTAGTTTTGATTGTTTATTCAAGTTTCAACGTTTATTGTGTTGTTTAATATGATGAAACATTGTTCTTTCTTTATTATGCTAGGCTAAGTCGTTTATCGAGATTATGGGATCTTTTGTATGAACCCACAATTTTAATTCGAGTGTTTGATTGAGTTTTTGCTATCTTTGAGTTTGTGTTATGTTTTTAATGCTTTTAAGAGATTAGCTACCATTTGAATGATGTTAGTTTGCAATTGAGATCGAGAGATAAGATTGTAATACGAAACAAATAACACGAACCGTGGATTTCAGACCGAGATCGAGAGATGACGTCAAATACATGAGTGATAGCTATAGATATCTAGTAATCGAAGGCTATGAGTTTTCATAAAGCGTATACAATATTGATTTGTTAAATAAGTGAACGAGAGTTACTTACTGCAAATTGGTATTAGGTTTAATATAAATCGAGAGAGTATATTAGATATAACCAAAAAACTTGTCACCTTAGATGTATTAATCTTGATTAGGATTAGTAGATGAATTGTGGGGGATTATTTAAGTGAACCGAAGTCTCGATATTTATCTTTATTGTTTATTATATTCTTTCTTTGTGTTTTGCTTATTTCCTAAATTTGAGTAAATTAGTCAATTATTCATAACAAATTTTTAGGTTAAATATAATTAAACTAATTATATCAGGTAATTACTACTAGTTCTTGTGGGTACGACATCCCTACTTTCATATCATTATACTAAAACTTGACACCATGCACATGCGGTATAATCGCTATATTAGAATTTTCTATTTAAATAAAATAGCGATCATCTCATTACCCCACTGCCATCTGGTGTAAAATAAGCACTAGGAACAATATCATTAGTTGTAAGGCCCCGACGCTAATTAATCCGGATTAACGATGATTAAGCAAACCCAGATAATAAAAAGTACAGACTTTGAATTAAGGTATTCTGGACTACGATAAGTCAAACAACTAGTGGAACATGTTTTTAGTGCTTAAGCATGTGCATGATCACATGGTACTTGGAGAACACATGCCACTAATTAATTTAACTCATGTTTAATACATGATTTTGGACCATTAATCTTGCAAGATAGTGATGTATTGACACATGGATTCAACACATCAAATACATTAAAAACCATGCAAAATCACATGGAAACTCATGCCCCATACCCTCTTTTTCAGCATTGGATTTTTCTTTTTGGAAGATCATTTCTCTCTCTTCATTTCCCCACCAAAATCCTCCTCCTTCTCTCTTCTTGCATTTTCGAAAATTCCAGCCTTTTTCCTATCAAAATTCTTGTGAAATCTTGAGTGCATGTTACATGCAATTGAAGATTTAGAAGCTACAAGGCAAGGGTGATAATTAGATGCAAGGATTTTCAAGTTTGAAGCATCTTGGGGGAGTTCAAGCTAGGAAGGAATGATGGTGATGGTTGGGTGCTAAACCCTTGAAGCTAATGGAAGGTATAACATGATTTTTTAGTTTTATAAACATGAAATTATGTTTAATGGTCGAATTATGGTGCAAACATATGTGAAATTTATAGTAAGTTGCTGTAATTTGAAGTCTGCAGATTTTAACAGCACATGCAGCAACTTGCGTACACTTTGATTTACTTAGAGTTCGAATTTGTAAATGGTGCTTCTAATAAAAGTTATAGATAATTGCGTTGTCTTACTGTGGTTAAACTTTGAGATACTTTGCGCTTAAAATGAGTGAGCTATGCTCATTTTACTAAGGAGTGCTGTAATTGACTCTGCATGTACTGTAGGTACACATGCAGTGTAGAAATCCGAACTTTTGACAAAGTTTACTTTCAAAGTTGACAGTCTTCAAATAAAAATTGTAGATCTTTTCATTTTATTGAAATTAAAAAAAGGAGGTCTTAAATCGGACTCATTTTCAGTTAGTTATGAATTTTATACTTTAAGTGTTCAATCTATGTCCTGCATGTAGACGAAAATACACATGCAGGTGTGTTCTTCGGATTCCTGAGCATTTTTGGCTAGGCATTTCAGAAAATATCTAGAAATATTAAAACTGTAGTACTTTGAGTTGGCTGTAATGTGCCACTGGAATCACTCAATTCGGATTTGAAACGAAAATGTTATAGTATTTTTTCTAACACTTCCCAATTTGGAAAACGGATTTTCAAAGGCTACGTTTTTAGCGTTTAAACTACTTTTAAATGAAGGAACCAGCTTGACATCATAAGATAGGAAATGAAGTTCTTTCAATTTTTGAACTTTGAGCACCAGAATCGAGTCATTTGGACGTTATATGAATTTATTATGATTTTTATACAAAAATGGACAGGCTGGAATTTGGTGAGCGTCCTGTTTTTCCCAGCTGATTGTTCTTGGCCATTTTACATAGACTAACAGAACGATTTGAAGATGCGTTGAACTGTGTTTATTTTTGAGTTAGCTTTTAAAATAAATTGGACCCATGTAATTTTATTAACTATCGGACAAGTTATGAGTCAATCTATACGGTTGCACGGGCTGAAATTTAGAGATTTGCTTTTGGGTCTAAGTTTGAGTATTATTTTGATAAGTCTAAGGCTAGTATGTAACATTATGTTGTATTTGAAACTATTATGACCAGGTTTATTAATCCTGAGATCGATTTGAGGATCACTTGGTAATTAGCTAACGGTTTAAGGTACGTAGAAAACTGGTTCTATCACGATGTCTGGCAAAGACATGTGATGTTCCCGGGGCATGATTTACTTGTAATTATCTGCTACTTATGTGACTATATGACATGTTGAACTGCAGTATGTGAATTACATGATACATTGACTGCATGATATATGATGACATGATATATTGAGATGCATCACATGAGATTATGATATTGCATGATGCATTGACACGCATGGACATTGAGCATGTCATGTTGATCCTATCGATCATTTTGTTGATACCCCTATCCTTTCGTTGGTATCTGTGATGCGTGTTTGGGGATGATGGGCTCGTCGATGGCTCGGCGGAGAGAGTGAGCTGAGAGATGCCGTAGCGACGAGTGTGCCGACGTCGCCCAGACACGAGGGATGATGGACCGCCGATGGCTTGACTGAGAGAGATGTCGTAGCGACGAGCATGTCGACGCCCTGCTCGAGCTTGATGATTGATTGATGATCTTTCCTTTGGACTCCTGAGATCTTGATATTGGAGATTTGATACCCCTCATATGCATTTGCATTCATGCACGGCATGCATCGCATGATAATTTGTCATACATTGTGATTTTATCTATTTCTCGTACTATGTTTTGACTCCTTTGCGGGGGGGGCTGTCATGTTTTTGTTGTATGGGCATGACAGGTGGTGCAGGTGGACATATTACGGATGCTCGAGATGATGCATCGATGAATACCAGAGCTCCTTTAGAGCAAACTCAGGTTATGATTTATGTTTTGAGTCCCAGTAAGAGTATTTTTTAACTGTGATTCAATTTACCGGGGTATGTCCCGAGTATCTGTATTTTAAGTAGTACATTACTGTGAAGTTTATATGTGATGCTTATGCGATGAATATCATTTTAGATGTAAAACTGGAATTATATATTTTCAATATTCTGAAATGTTTTAAAAACAAAATGCGAAAATTTTGAGGGTCACTTTTGAAAGTTTTTAACTAGATCTTCCGCTGTTTACGACAATATAACACTTGTGTGTTAATTAAACCTCTTATTAGGACCGGGCCCTCACAGTTAGTATCAGAGCATAATCTGGGATATGCTCGAACTAGAGTTAGGGCAGGTGTGTTTAGGCACAAATAAAATGTTGCGCATGTGCTTGACTACATGATTTACATGCTATTATCTGTTTTGTCTGATATGACCTCATGATAGGTAATTGAGTCTAGGCATGTAAATCTGAGAAGGTCTGAATATTAAATGAGCTTGTTAATGGCCTACATTTGAAGTTAAGCATGTACTTTTAGTAGACCTGGATATTAACTGATTTGTTAATGGTCTATCACACCCATGCTATTTTATTCTGGGATAAATCCATGTTCATAGCATTGATGTGATCGATAAGGTTAGAAGGTATGGATGTAATTTGTATAGGCATAAATATTAACTGAATCGTTAACAATGATTTTAGAATAGCCTATACCAGACGTAGATAAGTAATGAGTTATTATCCTTCCGAGGATTAACCTTCGTGCGTTGTCAAATAACAACGGGAACTAGATACTTGTGAGACAATGATTCATGCCGAAGGACACATACGTCTAAACCATTTCGTAAAGCCAGATTCTTAGCCAATCGAGAACTTGAAGACGAGGATCGACGTATCTTTCTTCCAGAATATGATTTCCATCTAATTCTTTCTCAAAATTTTTAGCTATTCGTAGCACTATATTGCGAATATAGTATCTTGATCACCGTCTTTGTGTTGCCCAATTTTATTGACTCTAGAGCAAGGGCAAAATCGTAAACTTTATCTTTTGGATCTTATCAAGTGAATCCAATCAATAAGAATCTTTATTTTAGCACACTTTTCCGGAGTTGGATCCTTGAGGTTTGTCTGTCACAAAAGGAGGACGAATTCGTTCGTAATATATAGAAGAACCTATAACGGCAGAATCATTCAAGTGAGGCTTCGATTGAATCTGTTTAACCGATAGATCGAAAGCTGAGAGCAAATTGATTAGAGGAAGCACTTAGTTGTTCCCCAGTTGTCTCAGGAGCCAAAAATTCATGTTTGGAGCAATTCAATAGTAGCTCCAATAGTATATCAATAACAGCACAGGCCTCAACATTTTTTGTCATGCCTCGATATGACGAATACATGTGTGATATGGTTATGGCGTAATTATAAATAATTACGGTATGATGTTCGATTGAACCGCGCAGGAGTGATGCCATGTATGAATGAAACCTAGTTGGAA